>NW_020871915.1:894202-904202 GCF_003789085.1 Penaeus vannamei
ACTCACGTCAGGCTAGTGCCAGTTTAACACACTACTAACTCATTGAAAATATTCATAAAATATTGATATAACAAAGTTAAATATTTCTGAAGGTAATCAGGATTATGCTAAATATGAACATCAACAGCACTTATAACATACAAATTATTATGCACAAGTATACCAATAATATATAAAAAATAATAAAATTACTATATACTCTATTAATAATTAATACAACTATACAACAGCATAATATAATAATATACAATGTATAATAAATTTAAATATATACTAAATATATATAATATAGTATATACTCACCACAATTTACAATATAACTCATAGCTCAGTCATACTATACACTATTATGCGACATAATGAGTATATCCTTATCACATACTCACGTTATTATTATCCTATTATTTAACATCTAGATAAAAGAAACATTAGGTTGTGACTCAGTATATACATTAAGACCACAGCACTCACAATTTTTTAAAGATTATAAAAACTCAGTGATAAATGTTCGATTTTCCCTAATTATATTTTGAAAGCCGGGGATTCTATATAAATAAGCAGTAAGGCAAAAATATAGATTAGCTCATTCTAAATAAACCCTGTATCATCAATACAATACACACCAGGGTACTACAATAAGGATAGTACATAACAAGTGCCAATCATTCACAGCGCAACTAGCACAACTACACCACAAAACAGCTAACACAACAACCAACACCACACACAATACACAATACTCCGCCATGCATATTTCATATTATATCTAGTTTAATCCCGTGAGGTTTTGTAAATAATAGTAAAATTATGTACCAATATATTTTATTACTATAAAAAGAAAATAACTTATCTCGTTTTATAAACATCCACAATATTAAAATAATAATGGAGACATCAGATAAGCTCAACGAAGTGATAATGATTGAGAGCATGCGTCTCCCTTCTTTCCGTGTGCAGCGCATTCCATTTTTACTGTGTACTGAAAATCCATTAACACTTACTTTTACTTTTACATAGAATCAATTAAGCAAGATGTAATATGGTATCAATCTAGATATTCTATTCCATAAGATTTAGATTCGTATCACTAATCCTATGGTATTAATACATTCCTCCTAACTAGTGTGCACTATCAACTATGAATTTAAGCACGTAATGCATGGTCAATATATAAAAGTAATTTGGTGAATTTTTATCTATAGAATGTAACATATTACAATGTTTACACTCAAGTCACCTCCCATATAGGTACTGTATCTTGATATTCTATCTCTCGGATCATCTATTCTGACATCACCGTTTCATCATTATTCTAACTAAATAGCATTCTGCAAACTCTGACGACAAACAATAAACACTCACTATACTCACTACCAACCGACAGAACAACACACAATTATGCGACTCAACGCAGATATGCATTAATGGTGATATGAACTATATTAAAATTTATATATTACAGCATGTGTATAAATATAACTATAAGTTACTCTACATAACATATACGTAAACAAATTAGACAACTCTATTTTATATATCATTTAACAGTAACTCTAATTATAACAAATAACATGTATTATATATATCTTATATATTTTTAATATAATTATTAGCATAATAAATATTATAAAATCTCTAATTATTGTATACACCAATAAAAATATAAAATAAATCATATATTGGCAATCAATTTTATATATAATATGCTATTATTTATTTCTTCTCACGCTGTGTATTCATTAAATACTTGATAAAATAACTGTATGATTATATATTCCTTTAATAACTACCCTATCATAATATTCTTGAATTTTCATAAATAAACAGTTACATTCAGTTTCGCGTAAAATATTTCTCACTCCTCAGAGATAGACTCTTATTTATCAATCAAGAAAGGTAATACACTCGGGCCTTAATTAAATAAATTCACCTTTAGGTAACACTCCAAATCAACTTGTAATACGCTCATTTCTCAGTGACTGTAAGTAAATAGTTTTTTGTGTGAATTATGACATGCTTAATAAAGCACCCCTATGTAAGGATTATGTTGCACTTTACGAAACGTGAGATGATAGAATTGGTTGTAAATGAAAAAATACAAAACCATAACTCAAACTGACAATATCTTAATCTTTGAACAACTCTAATAGTAAGCCTATATTCATACGCCATATATACGTCTCTCCTCAAAACTTGTGTGATAAAACAGCAGCTAATAAAGAAAGCTGGTCATACACGATGAAAATCGCACGATGCAATCGACCTGTATCTCCACACAGTGCATGGTGCCCGTGCATCCACCCCCAATACCTAGGAAAAGTCCATAAATCGACTCATAGATCGATACCTACCAAGCCTGAGTTATGACTCGTGTTTTGCTTTTGAAACTTAATATCTATAGTAAATACGTACCAAACATCATTTTTGAGCGTGCGAGATAGTGAAGATATAAGAAGAGTCTCAAGCGCATATATTTATAATACTTTAGAGTTTTGCTTGTTGTCTCTCTCGTAGTGAAAAGAGTGTACAAAATTCAAGTACTATGAGGACCACTTATTGAAATTCAGCACGATTGAATAAAATCCGCATTACGCGGGTCCCCTTAAGACCATTCCACTCTCCTATTAATATCTTACATAGTTTACTAATTCACATAATCAGTTTAATCTATCGAGTAGCTAGGAACTAAGTCCAGAAGTCAACACCTTAAAAGTGAGTTTTGACATCATAAGCACTCACATATTATTATATATATTCGTTGATTAAGTTAGACTCGTGACTATTCTAAAAAGGTTCCATACTATATCACTAGATTAATCTATTCTTAGTCAGTACAATATTGATGGTCGGATGCCGCTCCATCAAATCATCCTACTCTCGGTCACATACATCTCAGGTCGTTCTCTTAGTCTTCTCACGTGGCTATATCCCTTGCTCATGTGTGAGAGCATAAACTCTGCCATCACATCGTTTGCAAACGAGTAAGCAGACGAAATGCTCTGTTCTCACTCGACTAATCTCCTCTCTCTTAACAACACGAGTATCATGATCAGAATGGTAGAGTAGAAAGATTCTGAATAGCCAACAGACCCGTACACGACACACACGCACTCGAATCAGCCACGCGACACTCAGATTAATAGAATTAAAGGATAAATCAGTCATAAGCACGAGGTTCATAGAACAAGTACAAGCGCTAACTTACACGAGACAACTCTAGAAAGCGGACCCAACAATATATTACTGTTGACAATAACCTTTTATAGTGGGAAATACCTTATAAATGAATTACCAATATATTTGATATCTCCAGCACACAAACCTATAGCAACACTCACCATGTGCTATGATTCACTCGTATCTCTTCGCAGGCGACGCTCTTTTTGTCCACTCTCCTATCCTCGTACGTGCCTCATCAATGGGGTCTCCCCGGGGCGTCTCTCTCGGCTCCGTTTACTCCTTCACCCTCCTCCCTCTGCCCCTTTCCTATCGGCCATTTCCACTTCTTCAACCTCTCTGTGTTTGCCACCCTTCCCGGACACATTCAATCCGCTTCTCATGACACCTCCTATGTCACTCTTCCCTCCTCACACATACGTCGAGATTCCTTATTTTCTCCATACCGCTCCCTCATCTCTCGCTTCTGTCTACCCTTTCTCCCTATCCATTTGTGGCTAGCCCGCCTCTTCATCTCTTTCGGCTCTCGCGACGAGTGGAGCGACATATTATGCAGAGCTACGAAAGGTCATCTCAATAAAAGCACGCTTATTGGCTCAAGTACGACCACATGATCTATACAGCGGAACCAGCCTCTCTTCCGTGGCAGAAACTCGAGTTTAATATTTACCCAAGGCAGGTGGTGTTATACGCCACCTAGGTCTAGACTCCTATTTACTCCTCACCAACCAGCCGTTCGTCTCAGAGCCACTGTACGAAAGTCCGTATCGAAGACAGCGATTAATATGGGTGGTAATCTACTCTGAATCGGGTTAGCTGTCTGAAGGCTTTCTCTCACTTTTGCCTCCCATCTGAGACGGAGGCGCGCGAGACCGATACCGCCTCAAAATCCCAACCGCACCCGACCTTTGGGGACTGACGTACTCTCTCAACAGGTCTTTCTGCCAGAGCACGCTTTCCGACGATAAGGATATCTGCAACGTCCCTCCTGCCCACGGAAGTGGACCCCATAAGAAGGTTAGAGCGAAAATGGATTTCGGTTCATTTTCAGAGCTCTCTCCCCCAAGGCACACACTTCAATCCCAGAGGCGGAAATAAACCTTTCACGACTAATGCTAAACGACGCTGAAGCCCGTCCAACGTTCCGAAGATAAGCGACCTGCGACCTAGAGCCCGCACACTTGATGCGACTGTCCCCTCTCACTTCTACCCGGCCTACCACATCCACTCCCCCCTGCCGTACAGTACAGACAGCCCACGTTGTTAACGTGGCGTGTCCGATGACACACTTCGCTTGTAAGATCTCCCGGCCCCTGGGTACCAGGCATGACTCCAAACGCTCACGCGCCGTGGCCCAAATAAAAGTACTTCCAATCAACGCTAAAGCCAACCCTGCCCAAAGGCAACTAACATCGAACAGACCGGTCCTTTCGCCCGCCACACCATACTGTTCGCAGACGAGATAATATTATCATGACTCGATACATACACATGCAGGCCGGTTCGGGGCGCAGTATGTCGTTGTGGAGCATAGAATAATGGATTCTTCCAGGGGAGACTTTACCATGGTGGCCTCAAACGGATTGTTGTGAAGCTTTGAGTAGAGTGCAGGTCCTTAACAGGACAACAGAGAGAAGGCAGTGTGGCCTACTGAGCAAGGACATCGTGCAGCATCATCTCAAGACAGCAGCGCGCCTAAGCATGACGCTCTGACTTAAGCATTAATACGTCTGCCGTGTGACGCTCAGCGTGTCATCAGTAATAGCATCCTGCTCACACGCCTGTCAGGAGTGGACCTAATCCCCCGTGTCTCGCGAGCCCCGGGACCGGAAGACCTTGAGTGGTCACACGTGAGTGCGGAAGACCTCCCGCGCGGTAGGCCTCCAATTCGCTTCCCAGCAGACACCCACTTCTCGCCATCACCTTCGCCTACCACCCGACCAGACTGATACGACCAAGTCGTCTTTCCCATGACGACACCCACCGCCAGCCACTATCTTGCCTTTACAAGGGTCCTTTCAGAGCTCTCCAGCGCTCCCCCAGAGCGTTTAAGCTGCAAATCGAACGACGAACTGACTGGGTTACCATGGAGCGCCTTAAGCCAGCATACATCGATGCCACGGACCACGATGACGCAACCTACATGAGATCCGGACGCCATTCTCGCCCTCGCAGGATCCTCGATCTGTAGTCCTGTCTCCGTCATTAGGGGGGAGGCATTGTGGCGGACGCCACAATCACCTCGGCAACGGCGCTGTCTCGCTCTGCGTAATTGCCTCACTCAGCACCGGCGCAACTCGCTCAGCATAATTTCCCTTACAACGAGTCAGCCGATAGGTAAGCATGCCGAGGTCCGCAGCGCTGATTCGCCGCGACGCGGAAGATAAGGATGCAGCCGTCGGCCAATCAGCGCACTCAGCCACAAACGACCCAGCACTGTTACTTTGACCCTTTTGTATTTATACTACATTTCTCGCCAAAAATAGACACACACTTCATCATCTTCTCTGCAGCGAGTTTGATTCTCCTGTCTGCTCAGGGCCTAGGGCTCTCTCAATTACCTCGCCCTAGGCCTCTCTACACATACATAATAAGAAAATTATTATGTAGAACCTAATACAAATTTTTGTAATATTCTTCTAACCATTCGAACATATTCTGTAAATAAAACATGAGATACTTCCCTGTATATTATTCGTCATGTAACACTTAAGGAGCTCTGAATGTGACCAAGATTAAAGCATATATGATATAAGAAAAACAGTAACTATTGTTGCCTTACATGTCATATTGCATAAAAGCGCAGGCATAAGAAAGATAAACCTGAACCTTGCTCTTCTTAGCCATGGCCCTATTAATATGAAAGCGTATCAATATTAGAGCTTAAACTCTATATTGTTGGTATATATAGTAGTAGTGTAAATTTTCAATATCATATTTCTGTTGTTAGAGCACGATGATCTAGAAAAAATGTTCATGTTTTCCCATATTACTGAAACGATATTTCTTAAAATATCATATCATAGACGTAGAATTTTTTAAATATTATACTATACATATCCCACACACACACACACATACACATATATACATATAAATATATATATATATATATATATATATATATATATATATATAAATTTAATACATATCTATCCATCTCTCTCTCTCTCTCTCTCTCTCATATATATATATATATATATATATATATATATATATACATATAATTATATCTATATCTATATATACAAAAAAAATATATATACATATAAATAAATAAATATATATATATATATATATATATATATATATATATATATCATCATCATCAGGGGGCTAATGCTGACGGGGTCGCATAGCTATATCCATCCTTTGTTTTCACCTTTTGGGGTCCCTCATGGCAAGCCACCAGGCAGGGACTCGGCACATCTCGAGCTCCTCATGACAGGTTTGATCGATCTGTCCAAGCCACAACCTCCTAGGTCGTCCCACAAACATCCTCCACCCAGGGTTGTCTCTTGTGGAGACAACCTGGTGGACAGGATCATCCTGCCAGGTGGCCGTATAGCCTGAGTTGGCAATCACGGATTGTGCAGGGAACAGGTTCTGTGCCAGTCTCATGAAGCAAACATTGGTTGGACACATGGTCCCGCCAACAGTACCCCATGATCCGGAGCAAAGACCTATTACAGAAGGCATCAAGGCGAGACTCCAAGGCACAGGATAATGTCCAGGTATCACTACCGTATAGCAAAACTGGCATTATCAGGGCCTTAAAAACCTGTAGCTTGGTCCTTCTGTACAGGTACCGGCATCTCCAAATACTCTTGTTGAGAGAGTTCATGACCCCTGCTGCCAGGCCAATCTGTCTGCTGACTTCTTGGTCTGACAGATTGAACTACACTAATAAAGATCTCTGTGACTTCAATGTCCTCGCCGCAAACACGTACCGACCAAATGGCAAGTCCCCAAAGTCCTGGATCTTGGTCTTGGTCCAGGAGACTTCTAGACCCAAGGGTTTTGCTTTGCTACTAAATGCATCCAGAGCCACCACTATGGTTTCCAAGAACTCAGATAGAATTGCAAAGTCAAGGTCTGAAACCTTGAAGGAGTTACTAATAAGGCATACCGTATTCGTACGCATGTTGTTGCTGCCCGCCCGCCTATATATATATATATATATATATATATATATATATATATATTTATATATATATATAAATATATATATATAAATATATATGTAAATATATATATAATATATATATATATATATATATATATATATATATATAGCCCTCTGGGCGGCAGGGAAGTAAATTCTGCTTTCTGGACTCCTGCAGCTGCAGTGCCACGTATCGGTTCCACCCAGACTACACTGGGAATGCCGAGACGATCCCCTATTGGCTGGCAACCGGTAGGGAGGGCAAATCTTTGCCAAGTCATCTGCAGCAGAGGCCCTGTGGCGATGGGCAGACAACGAAGGCAGCAGGTCTGAGGGGCTGGTAGCTGTTAGCTGGAAACCTGCACACAGGCGGTCCAGGTGTGATGGCCGCACTCAGTTGACTACGAACGGCAGCTGAGTGAGGTCCTGCCTGGACGACCGCACAGCCCTCTTCAGGGTGTGCACTGCGCGCCCCAACTGGGGAGGCCCCTAGAAAAGGTGGGGTAACCAAAGCCCGTTCGAATCCATCCTGGCCAGCTTACCGCGGCTGGCGGGACTCCAATAAGCGGTCCAGGAACTAAATCTGCCTCAGTGAAACTGGTTATTTGTTGCTGGAATGCTCGCACACTTCTGGATAGAACTGATTCAGGTTACCCCGAACGAAAGACAGCTCTCGTCGATCGGGAACTGGCTCGTTATGGCATTGATATAGCTGCACTCTCAGAAACCAGACTTATTGGTCATGGTAATCTCACAGAGCAGAACTACACCTTCTATTGGTCTGGTGGGGTCTCACATCAAGCTGGTGTTGCCTTCGCAATTCTAAATGGGCTTCGACTTGAGTCCTTTCCAGAGGGTATATCTAACCGGCTGATGAAGTTACGACTCCCGCTCAGCAGTAAATGTCACCTTACACTATTGAGCGTCTATGCACCGACTATGAACATATATGTCAAAAACTAACTTTTATGTAAGCCTGGGCCAAGCGCTCAATGTTCCACGAACTGACAAACTACTGATTTTGGGAGATTTTAACGCTAGGGTGGGGAGAGACAGTGAGACATGGGGCCGTGTCCTGGGCCAGCATGGTCGCGGTAAATGCAACTCAAACGGTAACATGCTTTTGGAACTATGCATAGAACATGATTTAGCCATCACAAACACATTTTTCAAAACACCACACTCAGTCTAAACAATGGCACCTTTTGGACTATGTGTTGGTGCGCCGGGACGACCTAAAGGATGTATGTTCCACCCGTGTTATGAGAGGTGCAGACTGTGACACAGATCATCTATTGGTTCGATCAGTCTGCCGATTGAACATCAAGTCTCCTATCCAAAAAACCCAGAAGTCTGGCCCCAAGAGACAATGTTACCCCACTCAAGAACAATCTGACTACTATAAATAAACTTGCTGCAAAAGTCACTGAAGCCATCTTTGGGCTGCCCATCCAGGCCGAGGCTGTGTCAAGTGAGACACACTGGAACAACCTCAGAAAAGCAGTCTACTCTTCTGCTAAAGAAACGCTGGGTCACCCACAGCGCCATCATCAGGACTGGTTTGAGGACAACGACGAAGAAATCCATAACCTTTTAGCCGAAGTACGCCAGTGTCGTCAACGTGTGCTTTCTGGGCAGGCGACCCGCCAAGCCACCAACAAACTCAAAGCAGCTAAAGCTCAGCTTCAGACAGCTATCTGCAAAATGAAGAACGACTGGTGGTTGGACAAGGCTGCTGAGTTGCAAGACTTTGCCGATGCAGGAAACTCAAAAGCTTTCTTTGATAGTTTGAAGGCTGTCTACGGCCCGAGGCAGAGAGGTTCCAACCCAGTTCTTAGTGCTGATGGGTCACAACTCCACTACACACCCAGTGACATTCTGTCCAGGTGGCGGGAGCACTTTCAAGGGCTCCTCAATCGACCATCTACAGTGGACAACAGCGCTATTAGCAGGTTAAATCAACATCCCACTCGCAGTAATCTAGACATCCCACCTACTGAGGCTGAGCTCACTGTTGCTCTGAAACTGCTGAGCAATGGCAAAGCTCCTGGTGCTGACGGCATCCCTGCTGAGGTTTTCAAAAAGGGAGGCCATGCACTTCATCACGAGCTCCTTGTTCTCTTCCAAACCTACTGGGAAGCCGGCAATCTACCACAGGACTTCCGTGATGCAACAATCATCAAACTCTTCAAACATAAAGGTGACCCCCGTGACTGCAGAAACCACAGGGGAATTTCACTGCTATCAACTGCAGGCAAAATCCTCGCCAAAGTCGTCCTGATGCAACTACATAAAATATCCAAAGACGTACTGCCAGAAAGCCAGTCCGGTTTTCGTCGAGGGCGTGGTACCGTAGACATGATATTTGCCTTCAGGCAGCTCCAAAGCAATGGAGCAGAACATGCCACTATATGCAGTGTTTGTCGACTTTACAAAGGCATTTGATACCATGCTTTGCCAGTACACACCTTATGGCATGTACTGGCAAAGTACGGCTGCCCTCCGAAACTGCTCGCTATTGTCAAGGCGTTTCACATTGGCATGAAAGCCACTGTCTCTATCAGTGGTAATAACTCAGATGCCTACATGGTGTCAAGCAGGGCTGTGTTCTAGCCCCAACGTTGTTTGCCATGTATCTCGCTGCAATGCTGGAAAACA
>NW_020871915.1:909202-912548 GCF_003789085.1 Penaeus vannamei
GTGACACCGTCATAATCGGTGCTGTGTGTTAAAGTGCAGTGACAAGTGATGCGTAAAGTGATATGTATAGTGATGTACGAGTGTGAAGTGTAATTCGTTTCATATTCTCATGTATATTTATGTCGTATGTCTTCCACAGTACCGGGTGTTACGTTATTAGATGACTTGGTCTCTTGTGGCTGTGCTGACTTGTTGAGCGAAGATTCTCGGGGAACAGTAAGTACTTGTAACCGCGCTCAGAGAAGGTCTCTTGTTCGTATTTCTAAGAGGCTGATGGCTAGGACGAGGGCAGGCCAGAAAAGCGGTCAGAAGGGCAGTCGCGCCAATACTCCAGTTGAGCTCAGTGTCGCTATTATGCCGGTCCATGATGTGCAGGGAAGCCACGTGGCTCCCGATGGTGCGTCCATGCAGGAGGGTGATGACAGTGCCCCTCTCCAGGGTGCTGCCCCATTGGAATTAGGAGCCCTTCAGGCTCAATTAGAGGCTGCCTTACATAGGATAGATACCTTAGAAGGACAGAACCGGCACCTGCGAGAAGAGATGCGGCAATTACGGACTCCGCATGAGCCTCGCTCTGGAGCATCCACTCCCGAACTTTCTCGGGGAGCGTCCCACCTCCACAGTTAGCTAGTGGGCCTTCGGGAAGGCCTGACGCCCGCGAGTCATGCCTCCCCAGGCCACAGCCTCAGGCACGTCATGCATGCTGTCATTCTGTAGGGCAATTACCCACGACCTCAGATTATAGCCACACCTCATCCCATTTATTTGGGGCGTGAAGAGGTCCCAGTATTTAAAGGGGATACACCAGCATCAATGCCTCTGGTTCGCAATCAGGAAGTAGAGGCCTGGATTAGTACCATTGAGGCTCTAGCAAGACCTCCTACAGATGATAATTTTATTCGTGTTGCTAAAGCTAGGGCCAGGGGATATGCACAGTATTTGTTGCTCTCCCCGGTGTTTGAGTTTATTTCTTCGTGGACAGAATTTAAAGCTCAGCTTCGCATGAAATTTAGAGGTACCTGCACCAGTGAAATTTTTTTTGATGCTGTCACAGAGTAGAATGATTCCAGGTCAGACGCCGCTTGACTATTATCAGCAGGTCGAGATGCGGTGTTCCAGGGTGTGAGGGATTATCCTCACGAGATAGGTGATGCTGAGGGACTCATTAGGAGGACTTTCAAGGCTGGCTTGCCAGAAAGGTTGCAGCGCCAACTTTCCTTGCACACGTTCTCCTCGGCTCGAGCCATGGCTGAGCGGGTACAGTGTGCCTGGAATGATTGGACAGGTCTACGAATGTCTCTTCCCCTCGCCACTCAGGTTTCCCGTCATTGTGGCGGCCAGGCATCTCAGCCGTGGCCTCACCTCCCTCGTCTTCTACCTTTACCTACCCACCTACTACACGTCCCTTACCTGCTGAAAGTGTTCCTGGTCTCGATTTTTATTCAGACAACCCTTTTTCTGTTCAGGCTACTCAGGCAACTCAGACAGGTTCCCCAGGCCATTCCCACAACTTTGACAATGAGAGGGGTCAGCCGGGTTCTCCTAGGCAACGACAATTTCAGGCAGTGCGCCCTAAGAAGTGGTGCACCTATCATAGGGTTAGTAGCCATAATACATCAGTGTATGAGGGGTCAATGTTATGTCTGTGTGAACAGGGTATTTCGCGGCGGCATGTCCCTTTCCGTCGCGCCGGCAGGCCACGACACCACTTCCTGCCGCAGAGGAAACTTTTCATGTGAGCCCACAAGTCGTGTCTCCCAAAGGGAGACCAACAATCCAGGTTCGGGTCAATAGTAAAGTCCTGACAGCATTTGTTGATACAGGTAGCGAAGTCACCATTCTTAAAGCTTCAGTGGCCTCTAGTTTGTCTGACACAAAGATATTACGTAGCAGTAAGACTCTTCAGGGCGTTGCTGGGGCTGCGATGTCAGTACTGGGAGAAATGGATGTACTTTTTACTATAGGTGAATCAAAACTTTTGCATCGTGTTTGTGTTGCAGATAAAATTCATTTTCCAGGGGACTTGCTGATGGGAATGGATTTCCTACGCAGGTTAGACATGAAGTTATTTACCGGTAACAAATCTTCCAAGGCTTATTTGTTGCTAGGTGGAGTCAATTTCCCAATCAAGTACACTGGAGAGGACAGTTTGGGCTGTGTGTCTGTGCCTTCGGTGGTAGAAGTAGCTAAAGAAAGAAGGGCAACACAGACCCTCCGCATAGCTCCGGTTCATGTGGTTCAGACAGAGTTCATTGAGCCTAAGTCAGGGCAGTTTGTTAGTGCTGCTGTTGCTAGAGGTCTCCCAGAGTCTAGGGCAATTTTAGTGGAGGGAACAAAACCCAAAGTTCATTGTTCCTCGCTCCATCTCTGCTGTACAGGGCAGAAGAACGTCAGTTTGGGTGGTAAATCCAGATGCAAAACAAAGGAAATTGACACAGGGTACTGTATAGGTTTTGCAGAGCAAGTAGGAGCAGAGCAGTTGGTGGATGTTAGTGCAGGGTAATGTGACAGGAAAAGAACCAGGGTGAAGGAGGATACAGTGACTCATCCCCTCCTCAACTGGGCATGCAGGACGAGATTTCAGCCCAGAGGCTGCCGAGTTTTCACAACCCAAGTTCACTGATGCCACTACTCAGGTACACTCCCTTGCTGAAATAGACGCAGATGAACTGGCCCCTAGATCTTGCAAGGTATGGCCAGCAGATGAACAAGTAGCCGAGTGTCCTTCAGATACTTCAGATGATGATATCGAGCTCTGTAACTTTAGTTTCGATAGTCTTGATGAATATTATGCAACACAGGACTTTGGTTATTCAGACGAAGAGTATTTTGTTTTCCCAGATACTCCAGCTCTGATGGTTCTGATGCCTGCTCTGATGATTCTGTCCTCTCCAAATAAATCAGGCATTAATGTAGTAGAAAGTAGTGATTCACCAAGTAAACAGGTAGATTTTGGTCACTTAGATTCTGTGCAGCAGAGGAACTCGGTAAAGTTTTGAATAAGTTTCCTCGACTCTTCTCTGGGGACGAATCGTGCTGGCCTATAATGCTCTTCAGCACCAATGTGTTACTAAGAAACAGATCAACCTGTGGTAGTGCAGATTAGCAGCTTAGCGAGTCTTCGCTCAGCAGAAACCAAAGATGAGTCTGATACGAGTTCGTAAGTGATGACCGAGCAAAGCTCTGCTATAAGAGGCATAGGAAGTTATTGAGAGGCCTGTGCAGCGATCACGCACTGAGACTCATCTCCGTATACTTCACTAGATGAGACAGGAAAAGGATGGACAGTTCGCTTTAGTTGGATATAATAAACGGGGCTTGAATAATGTCATGCTATAGTAGTTAT
>NW_020871915.1:915148-917648 GCF_003789085.1 Penaeus vannamei
CAAAGAAAGATAAGAATAATAACCTAGTATCATTATTACCAGTAACAATCATAATGTTTATAATGCATATAATCTTATCAATTATTAAAATAACAACAATAATGGTAATGACCATCATAATCACCACTAATAGAATAATAAAAATAATCACACATAAAAAATAAAAATAATTTGACATAAAAAGGAAAAAAATGAC
Organism: Penaeus vannamei; assembly: GCF_003789085.1. Lineage (NCBI taxonomy): Eukaryota > Metazoa > Arthropoda > Malacostraca > Decapoda > Penaeidae > Penaeus > Penaeus vannamei. The sequence continues at coordinate 915,345 of NW_020871915.1, forward strand.
ATAAAAAAAAAAAATAATAATCACAATAAAAAATAATCACATAGAAAATAAAAATAAACCCATATAAATGAATTAATCATAAAAAAGAATATTCACACATAAAGAGAAACAAAATCACATGAAAATACAAATAATCACACATAAAATGGTAAAAACAAAAACCAAAAAAAAAAGAAATATTCACATATATAAAGAAAATATTCAAACATAAAAGCAAAATAATCAAACATAAAAAAGAAACATTAACAATCACAAATAGAATAGTAAAAAGAAAAGAAAAAAAATAATCAAACATAAAAAAGAAATATTAACAGTCACAAATAGAATAGTAGAAATAAAAAGAAAATAATAATAATCATACCTGAAAAAAATAAATAATTCTACATAAGAAAATAATAATAAAAATAAAAAAAAAACGAGATAAATAATTACACATAAAAAAAAATCTCATAAAAAGAAAAAAAATCACACATGAAAAATATATAATTACACATACACAGAAAAAATAGTCACATAAAAAAGCAAAAGGTAATCACACACTAAAAGTAAAGATAATCAAACATAAAAAAACTAAACATAGAAAAGTAAAAATAATAACTTTTCATAATTATCACATAAAAAGAAGAATGAATCAAACATTATAACGTTAAAATAATCACACATAAAAGTAAGATATAATAACAAATGAAAGGAAAATAATTCATACATAAAGAGTAAAATAATAATTATTGTTATAATAATTACATGAAGATCAAAAAATAACCAGACATAAAAAAATAAGACATAAAAACGTAAAAATATTAACACATAAAAAGAAAAAAAAAATATACCAAAAATAATAATCACCCATAAAAGTAATAAATAAATAAATTAATAATAATAATAATAATAATAATAATTATAATAATATAAATAATAATAATAATAATAAAATAATCACACAAAAAAATTTTTAATCACACATTAAAAAAAAAAGCAAATAGAAAAAAAATAATAAATAATAATAAAAAACTTCAAAGCGCCCGCCCGCAGCCCGCCCGTGTCCCTTTTTGGAAATGTAAATAGAGAGGGACCGCCGCCGACGCCACACCGAGGGAAAGGAAAGCTGTTTGAAAGTTAGCGAAGACTTCTTGAGATGAAGGAGCTTCCGTCGATACAGAAGAGGCAAAGTTAGGCGATCTTGCGAGTCACCTGAGGATCGTAGGTCAATGGGCAAGGGCATGGCTATTTTCACAGACACTTGCTTACATTTCGAAGTTTTTTGGGGGAGGGGGGGCAAGAGCAGATGGAAGGTGGGGGTTAGGGGAGGGTGAGGATGGGAGGGGGTTAGTGAGGGGGGGGGTTAGGAGGGTGAGGAGGAGGGGGTAGGGAGGGGTGGGGGAGGGGGGGTGAGGGGGTGGGGTAGGGGGTGGGTGAGGATGGGGTGGGGGGTAGTGAGGGATGGGGTGGGGGGGGGGGGGGGGTAGTGAGGAATGGGGGGGTTAGGGAGGGTGAGGAGTGGGAGGGGGGGTAGTGAGGGATGGGGGGGGGGAGGATGGGAGGGGGTAGTGAGGTTGGGGGTGGGGTGAGGGAGGTAAGGATGGGGAGGGGATAGTGAGGGGTTGGGGGTGGGGGAGAGGGGCAAGAGAGGGTTTAAAGGGTTGGGGTGGTTAGGGGTGGGTGAGGATGCGGAGGGGGTGGGTAGTGAGAAGGGAAGAGAGGATAAGTGATGGTCTTTCTTTCTCTCTTTCATTCTCTTTCTTTCTTCTCTCTCTCTCTCTCTCTCTCTCTCTCTCTCTCTCTCTCTCTCTCTCTCTCTCTCTCTCTCTCTCTCTCTCTCTCTCTCTCTGTCTGTCCGTCGTTTATTTTTCCTTTTAATTTCTTTTTCATTCTATTTTTGTTAGTTTTCTATTTTTCTTTTTTCTTTTCGTTTCTTTTCTTTTTTTTTCTTTCATCTTTTATTTTCATCCCCTTTCTTTTTCTTTGTTTGTATTTTTCTTTTTCTTTTTCATTTTTGTTTTTTCTTACCTTTTTCCATTTCCTTTTCCTTTTTCTTCTTTTCCTTTTATCTGTTCAATATGTTTTTTTCTTTCCTTTTCTTTTCCTTTTTTCTTGTTCTTTTTCTTCCTCTTCCTTTTTTATCTACCTACAGATTCCTACTTTTACTTTTATTGTTTTCACGTGTTTATCTATGTTTCCCTGCATGTTGAAACGTGTCTGATGTTCAATTAACGAATGGACAAATAATCAAAATTATGCTAAAACTTAATAATAGACTGATCGCTTTTTCTTTTAGAATTTTTCTTTCTTCTTTTCTTCATAATA
>NW_020871915.1:932648-937648 GCF_003789085.1 Penaeus vannamei
AGCCAAAATCGACCTTATGCCGTAGGCATAAGGACGATATTCGCGTGTTTTCCTTCAGATGCCGTCCCTAGGTATCTGCCACAGCTTGGGATCATATCGTTGGAATATTGTTTCCTGAAAATGACTTAGATAAGGTAGAACAACAGTCCAGTCGCTTATTGAACCTTTCTGATTTGCCATAATATAATGTCTCCACCCCTAAAGAATGTAGTTTTGATAGTAAGTACAGGTTCTTCAGATGAATAAGGTTAAGAAAACATGTTCTTAAGTCTTAAAATACCAGTACCTGTTCATAATAAAACATAGCAAATTCAAAGTTTGCTCAAAAATGAAATACGCGAGAAAACTGAGTAAAGTCTCCAATGAATAATCGGGATGAAAACGAAGAAACGAAGTGGCCGCTGAAATAAGAGGGAAGACGTATAATATGCCATGACTGAGAACACTGAAATGAGATACCGACAATGGAAACAATGCTGCGTTCGTTTGGATGGTGAGACTGAGTCATAAGAAACACAGCGATATATGTATAAAAAATCTCACATTTCCTGTTCAACAATGACAGTCCAAGTCACATAGGTCTTGCAAGGTCGTCAGTCCGTAACGAAGAGGGGCAACTTGGTTATGTCTGAGCTCACAGAAGAGGACACAATCTGCAACGGTTCATGGCAACACCGACCGTGAGTGAGCATTCATCTTCTGACCAAGTCCAAGAAGCAAAAGGAAAAACTTTCTTCACATTTATTAATGGAATTATTTTCGCAAGATGACTCATTCTCATTGGCGTATCTCTCATGAATTTACGACGTTCGCAATCTATTACTGTGACTATGTTTCATTGAATTAATTACAACTAAACGTACAAAGGATACGATCATAAATAAATTAATTCCCAAGTCCTTACTTACGAATTGGGCTCACAGCGAAAATCATCTCTGAGAGCAAGAACACACAAAGATGAAAACAAGTCAATGATATATTTCATGATAACAACAGCAGCAGCATTGTTGTTGCTATGATCATCACCATTATCATAATTCTTATGAATTATTGGGATTGACAATTATAGAATAAAAATGTAGATGTTCCAACGAAGGAATGCTCTTTCTCAAAATGTTGAAAATAATCGCCAGGAGATTAAGAACTTTATATTTCAACATGTATTAGCTCCTCGTTTTGAAATATCAACGTCGACACGTAGGTTGTCTGGTCTACAGCATCATTATCGAAATGCCTATTTTTGCATTGCTTACAATAACAAATTAATTTAATGCTGTTTGCGGTGTCCTATTTTGAATGATCAAATTTGACATCTGTCGTGTTCGGACTGGCGAATAATCGTCAAAGCGATGGAATATGACGTAGGAGGCTGCAGTTAGAATCAACATATACATAATAACGTTTCTGCAACATCGATGCATTTGGTCTACAATGATATTGATACGACAGCTTGCGATATACCCTGTAGCATAACTCGGTTAAGCTTGCCACGTTAAGGATTGTTTTTAGACATAAGCACACACGCGTATCGCATATGTGTGTGTGTGGTGTGCTTGTTGTGTGTGTGTGTGTGTGTGTGTGTTTGTGTGTGTGTGTGTGTGTGTGTGGGTGTGTGTATGTGTGTGTGTGTTTGTGTGTGCACAAAGAGAAAGAGAGTGAGAGAGAGAGAGAGATGCATTAACAAGGAAAATCTTTTTATCTTTAAAAAAAACGATCACCAAAGAGGCTTTTCAACTCGACATTTTCCCGTTTTGATCCTATAACATGCTTCGAAGCATATCCCAACAGGCAAAACATTTTGTTCTGCTTGATATTGATTCCGGTCGGTTTGGCATACACACAAGCATAGATACATTCATACAAGCATGTGTACGAAACCAATATGAACATTAACATCAACGTAACCGACCAAGTTTCTGCATGAAAAGGCTTATTTGCATTCGTTCAGCCATGCACATGAATACGAACGCTTAAGCATATAGGCAAACACAAAGCAATTTCTCCCAGAACAGGGAAAAAAAGCTGGAGGGAGACAAAAGAATATGATGAACGTAAAAAAAAAAAAAAAAAAAAAAAAAAAAAAAAAAAAAAAAAAAGGAAACAGGCTTTTGTTTGCTAATGCACATTCACAGCCGTTCGTAAACACACACGAGGAGATAAAACTGAAGTATTTATCTCAGAAACATAAAAAAAAAACAAGAAGATTGGCTAAATATAAGACAAGACAAGAATAAACAGAGAGAGTGAAAGAACACACAGAAGAAGAGTAATAGAGATGGAACGAATGATAGCAAGACAAATATCGAATCGAATGTAAAGGATGGTTGCAATAACGGCGCTGTTTGTAACATGATTTCTGACTAAGTTTTCCTTTTAAACTTTCGAAAAGTGATTTGAATTGTAGATGATTATTCACTGTTGGCATTTATGATGGTTATTTATTCATACACGCAAATGGCCGCAGAAAGACAGACAGACAGAGAGAGATGCTAAGAGAAAAAGAGAGAGAAAGAGAGATACTGAGAGAAGTAGAGAGAGAGAGAGAGAAAGAGAGATAGAGAGAATTAGAGAGTGAGAGGGAGAGAGAAAATGAGTGAGAGAGAAAGAGAGGGTGAGTGAGAGAGTGGGGGGGGGGGGGAGCAGGAAGGATAGACAACATTAAAAGGCAGACAGACAGACATTACAAAATAAAGATACTGAGAGAAGTAGAGAGGGAGACTGAGAGGCACTGAGAGAATTAGAGAGGGAGAAAGTGAGAGATTCTAAGAGATGTAGAGAGACTGAGAGAGAGAGAGAGATACTGAGAGAAGTAGAGAGAGAGAGAGAGACTGAGAGACACTGAGAGAAGTAGAGAGAGAGAGAGAGAGAGAGAGAGAGAGAGAGAGAGATACTGAGAGAAGTAGAGAGAGAGAGAGAAAGACTGAGAGATACTGAGAGAGAATTAGAGAGAGAGACAGAGAGAGAGAGAGACTGAGAGATACTAAGAGAATTAGAGAGTGAGAAACTGAGAGATACTGAAGGAAGTAGAGAGATAGAGAGAGAGAGTGAGTGAGAGAGAAAGAGAGGGTGAGTGAGTGAGAAAGAGAGATAGGGGGGGGGGGGGAAGGCTAGACAACAGTAAAAGGTAGACAGACAGACAGTACAAAATAGACAGTATACAATAGGTAAATGAATACATTCAAAAAGAATAGTTAGGATTACAAAATAGATATACCATTCACTTTCCCCTGTTCTCTCAAAAAGTCTTCCATCCACTCTTGGTGTCAAATGCCTGTTTTAACATCATTAAGTGCATTCTTAAAAGCTTCACTGACGCGAGAAATTTCACATTAAGCTTTTTTTCATGCCTTTGAAAGTTATTATCAGCTTTGGATGTTTCATCAAAGCTTTCTCTCCAAAGAAATTTTTCAACATCCCTCGTTCTTCCTTCAATGTGTTATGGTCCGAATTTTGGAAAATCGTGCAGTTTGGGAAATGTTGCTTCTCTTAATTTCTCTGTCTCTCTTCTTATTAGTGTTATGCTTTGGTTATTAGTCTTGTTGTCTGTTTGTTTGGAAAAAGAAGTTCTTTGGAAGAATATTAGTGAAGTATGAGGGACAATATTTGGGTTCGTAAATAATATGAAAATAAACGTAGATATATTTCTGTTTATATGAGGATATGAATAGTAATTCACATAAAAAAGTCAAACACACACACACACACACACACACACACACACACACACACACACACACACACACACACACACACACACACACACACACACACACACACACACACACACACACACACACACACACACACACACACACACACACAACACAAACAAACAAACATTTAAACACAAACGCAAACACAAACACACGTAAAAATAAACACAAACGCCTAGAGAAAGAAAACTTCCATCGCCAACACAGAGCTGCATTTCGCAATTGGTTTAGGTAATGGAAGCTCTTTACAGTTCGTCAGAATAACGGACATCGTTCGCTATTATATATTTTATTTTTACCTTGGGCAAAGTCCTTTGAAAATTATCAAATAACTACGAAATGTCCAAATTCATTCTGTATTTTCTATTTTCTCGTTATTTCCCTTTTCGGCAAAAACGCCCACAGAAGAACAAATACATTTCGGAATTGATAATTTCCTCCTTCATTGGGAATTTCTTATTGCGTGAACTCATTCCGTTCTCTAATTATTGCATTTTAATTAATTTCAAACATATATATTATATGTCTGTGTGTATGTGTAATGTATATATATATATATATATATATATATATATATATATATATATATATATATAATATATAGATAAGTATATGATAATATATAATATATATATAATAGAGAGATAATAGATAGAAGATATATAGATTAGATACCGGAGATAGATAGATACGATACGATAGATATAGATAGATAGATAGATATAGATAATAGATATTTATATTAATACCGATATATGAATAGATAGATCTAATATATAGACAATATAGTATGTATTAGGATTGATAGATAGATAGATAGATAGATAGATATATATGTATTAATATGATTGTATAATATATATATTATATATATATATATATATATATATATAAATATAATGATAATAATATATAATATATTATATATATAGTGAATTAGAGAATAATATATATATATGTTAAATCTATTAATATATATTGTTACATTAATATTATCATTAATATATAGGAATGTTATATGTGATAGTATAGATACATATATATATATATATATATGTATATATATAATATATATATATATATATAATATATATATATGTGTGTGTGTTGTGTGTGTGTGAGATGAGTGTGTTGTGTGTGTATATATATATATCGGTGTTGTAGAGCGATGTATATATAATATATATCACATATATATAATATATATAATATAATATAGATATGGCACTACGCCTACAGATGATGGAGATAGTGTATATGTGTGTGTGTTGTGTGTGTGATAATTAG
>NW_020871915.1:965148-967648 GCF_003789085.1 Penaeus vannamei
TGATTATTATGAGGTCTTCTCTTAATTCTGACACAAAATTTTGCTGTATTGACATACCCTCTAGAATTAAAAATTCGTTAATTCGTATCCATATATCTTTACAATTAGAACCATCGCATCTTTTACATGTCAGATCAATAACAAGCTCAATATATGTATATATGTATTTATATGTATGTGTGTGTGTCTGTGCCTATGTATATATGTATATTTTATTTATGTATACATACACACATATATACATACATATATATATATATATATATATATATATATATATATATATATATATATATATAATATATATACATATACACACACACACGCGCGCGCGCAAAGAGGTAGTTATAGAAAATGAAACACAATACATCTTTTCACCAGAATTCGCTCTGCCTTTTAGTGAGGATAATACTGTCCTACGAATCACAAACCCCTTTAAGCCTAAGACCATCTTTCAAAAGAGCCAAAGATTTATTATGACAAAAAGAATTAATCTGATAATGTAAAAGGGATGAGCGAATCTTTCCCTTCTCGAAGACGTATGAGAGCGAGGGAAAAATACATTTTTACGTCGATTTTCATATGGTAATTTCGTCATCCGCCTGCGAGAGATGTGATAACACTTACATTAGTGGGTATTTTACGTATTGAGAATCTGTTTCTTTTTTTTACAATCATTGTCGTTCTGTGCGAGCGAATGGAAGAGAGTCAGGAGGGGGGGAGTGAGTATGAGAGAGAGAGAGAGGGGGAGGGGAAGGAGAGAGTTTGGTGGTGTAAGGAAAAAGGAAAGAGAAAGACAGACAGGCAGACAGAAAGAGATAGAGAGAGGGAACTTGGTGGTATAGGGAGAAAAGGAAATAGAGAGAGAGATAGAGGAGATTATGAGAGAGAAGGGGGAGGGGGTGAGAGTATAAGCGAGAGAGAGAAAGAGTTTGATGGTACAGAGAAAAAGGAAAGAGAGATAGAGACAGAGAAAGAAAGAGAGAGAGACGGAAAGACAGACAGTGAGAGTACGAGAGAGAGAGAGAGAAATTTGGTGGTATAGGGAGAAAGTAGAGTGAATTTCAGGGCAGTTGAGGAAAAGAGAAAGATTTATGTTCCTCACCAAGAACCATAGCCAACAACAAAACAGTATTTTACCAGAAAGGAGTTCAGTGAGCCATAAAGATCCCCTTCTGCAGTCAATCTTCCTTCTCTGTCTGTGAGTTACTGGGCACGAGTGGCAAAGATTGTTTAAATTATTGTAAAACAGGAATTATTAAAAAATAAATTTATTTTATGTGCAGTGGATATGAAAACCAGTAAGTAGCAATAAACAGCCATGGTATTTCTGCAAGCTGTTACTTACACGAGATACATATCTGAACTCTGCAAATAGTGTAACCTTTGTTGTTCAAAATACTACGAAGTGTTGTGAGGGTTGAAATAGAGAGTGGCAAAGGGAGAATGGAGTAATAAACAGAGATATGCAGAGAGAGTCAGATACAGAGAAGTAACAAACAAAGATAGACAGACGGAGAGAGTAAAAAGAGTAACCCATCCCTCTCAACTGACATTCGAAACCTTTCTTCCCCTCTCCCCTTCCCTTTTCTCCTTTCCTTCGTTCTTTGAATCTTTTTCCATATTCCCTCACCCCCTGAACTTCCCTCCCGCCCCTGCATACCCCTCCCCTTCACACGCCCCTCACATTTCTCCCCCCCCCCCCCTCGTCCACGGGTCTCCTCTCCCCTGTGTCTAAACTTCGTGATACATTAACGCCGAAGCAGAGAGTCGCCCGGCGATCCCTGGCAGTTCCGTTCCATTCAATTTCCTCGCCTTTGTTCACGGGGAAAGGTACGTTACTCCTCGGTAGTACGCGGGAGGTCCCTCTTCGCCCGCCTGCCCTTTGGCTCGGCTCGCCCTCCTTATCTGACACAATTAAGGCCGGGGACTCTGTGCCCTTTGGGAGGACGTCGAGCTGTCGTCGTCCCTCCCAGGTGCCTCCAGGTGCGGGCGGGGGGGGGGTGCCATTGATGCCGCTCCGTCTGTGTGGTTGGTTGGCTCCTGCGTCTGCTCTCCTCTCTCTCCGTACGTATCTTTATCGTTCCATTTTCCCTCTCTGTTTGTTTCTCCGCATTAAAATGCATACACAGATACACACACATGTGTGTGTGTGTGTGTGTGTGTGTGTGTGTGTGTGTGTGTGTGTGTGTGTGTGTGTGTGTGTGTGTGTGTGTGTGTGTGTGTGTGTGTGTGTGTGTGAATGTGAGTGTGAGTGTGAGTGTGAGCGTACGCGTGTGTGCGTGTGTGCGCACCGTAGACATGAATATATACGGAGAATTATTCCGTACAACCCAGCACTTTTGCAAGATACGAAAAAAACTGCCGAAATCTTTTCATCGAACTTTCCCTTATAGTGCAGAGTTAGCGCCGAGTCCAGGTTAAAAGTCAGCAGTAGTTTTATGGAGACAGATGGCGAGAGAAACAAGACATTTATTGCCAAACGATATAACTCTTTCCC
>NW_020871915.1:975148-977648 GCF_003789085.1 Penaeus vannamei
AGATGGCGGAGGATATGGGAAGCGATGAAATTGTCGGTAGGAGAAAACCCGCTGTTCAAGTTGAAATTGGGCAGCAGCTTGATTAAGGAATGGAGCATGGACATCAGCGGAAGGGACGACAATGCCCAATGCTGACCAATCCTTCTGATGGCCTGTGTCCTACTGATAGCAGAAGAGGGCGTTGTTCTGGTGTCCCTTGGATAAAGTGTAATTATGTTGATACAGAAGCTTAGAGACTGGCGCCTGTCTCACCAAAATACTGCTTGTCACAGGAGGCACACGGAACAGCATAGGTGCCCACCTTCGAGGTAGAGGGAGGACAGGTGTGCACCAGGTTGCGACGGAGAGTATTCACCTGGCGAAAGGTGAGTCTGCAGTTGAGAGGCTGCAGGGGCGACGGAGAGAGTAGATCTCCTCATTGTAGGGCAGGTGAAGGGCCTCTTTAGGAGAGGAGTCGTTGTAGAAGGTACGCCGCGCCCTGGATAACGCGACGTCGAGAACATGGCGATTGTAGAACGATCAACGTAGGAAATCGATCTCTTCACCCAGGTACTGCAGGTCATAGCTGCGGAGGGCGCGGAGGAACAACGATGTGGCAACACCTCTCTTCACATGAAGTGGATGGTACGAGAAGAAGTGTATGTACATACCACTGTGCATGGCTTTCCTGTATATAGAGAAGGAGAAGTGGTCAGTAGAGCCATAAACTAGTGTCCAGCTTGTTGCCATCTTCCCATTCCACCTTGAAACGGATGGAAGGAGAGAGAGAGTTCAGCTGCGACAGGAAATCAGGGAACAGGGCAGGGTTATGAGGTCAGAGAGCAAAGACGTCGTCATATCTCAGCCACATGGAAGGACGCAGGGAGATGGAAGGGAGAAGCTCCGACTCGAAGAACTCCATGAACAGGTTTGCCAGAAGTGGGGAGAGAGAAGAACCCATGGCAGTACCATCATTTGTGGCATCCGTCGTTCACGTCTGTCCATAAAGCTGCGCCTTATTTCTTTATATATAATTGCATTTACTAATAGAATGAGAACAAATGAATAAAGAGCAAAGTAATATTCAGAAGACAGATACAAGATTGGGCTTTGAATCTTAATTTTTTTAATGTATAAAAATAGGAAGACGAAAGATATTTCTCCACAAACCTGTCCGAAAACATTGAAAGATATTTTTAAAAATCTATTTCTTCATGTTTTCGTTTCTTTTAACTTCTTTTATTTACTCATTTTTATGTTATTGCGGAGAGACGTATGTGTTCCCAATTGTTTTTTTTATACTTTCTTTCTTTCTTTAACAAAGGACAACAGATTTAAAGGCTGTTAGAGATATATGTAATAGCTAGACTTTTTGTGAACTTGAAATAAATGGTTTTCACGATACTCGAAGTGGATTAAAAGTTTCGCTATAATGTTAGTAGAGGCAGTATTTCTTTATATCTAACCCGACTCACTCTCTCTCTCTCTCTCTCTCTCTCTCTCTCTCTCTCCTCTCTCTCTCTCTCTCTCTCTCTCTCTCTCTCTCTCTCTCTCTCTCTCTCTCTCTATCTATCTATCTATCTCTATATCTGTCTATCTACCTATATCTATCTCTCCCTCCCTCCCTCCTCCCTCCCTCTCTCTCTCTCTCTCTCTCTCTCTCTCTCTCTCTCTCTCTCTCTCTCTCTCTCTCTCTCTCTCTCTCTCTCTCTCTCTCTCTCTCTCTTGCCCATTCTCTTTTCTTATTTGGCCGTCATAAGAAGAAAAACAAAAGATCCAATTCTATTACAGTCATAGTTAAAAACAATTAAAACAAAATATAAAACACACCCTTTACTAATCTAACTGTATAATAAAACTGATCTTTACACATAACACCCTTTCTTTAAACCAAAAATCACGCGAATTCATAAAGTCTCGGCTACTTACTTGACTGAATAAAGACGTATACGAGGAGCGGACGTAGAAGGCTTAAGGTGGTTGTTCATCAGCGGAAAGATTAAGCTGTCTGCCGTAGAAGACGTAGTGTCAGGGGAGACTTTCCTTTTTCTCGTTCTCGGATCCTCATTTATCATTTTCTTTTTCTTTTTTTCTACTGGTTTCTTTTGATATTATTTCTGGTGAATTATATATATATATATATATATATATATATATATATATATATATATATATATATATATATATATATGTATGTATGTATGTATGTATGTATGTATGTATATATATATATATATATATATATATATATATATATATATATATATATATATATATATATATATATATATATACATACATATGTATATATATATATATATATATATATATATATATATATATATATATATATATATATATATATATGCATATACATACATATATATATATATATATATATATAATATATATATATATATATATATATATATATATATTATATATATATATATATATATATATATATATATTATGTATATACATATAGGATATATATACACATATATATGTGTATATATAC
>NW_020871915.1:990148-997648 GCF_003789085.1 Penaeus vannamei
GAGAGAGAGAGAGAGAGAGAGAGAGAGAGAGAGAGAGAGAGAGGAGAGGGAGGAGAGAGAGGGAGGAGAGAGAGAGAGAGAGAGAGAGAGAGAGAGAGAGAGAGAGAGAGAGAGAGAGAGAGAGAGAGAGAGAGAGAGAGAGAGAGAGAGAGAGAGAGAGAAAGAAAGTATCAAATACTTTCCTATGCGTTTTATTTTATACCAGTCTTTCACCCAAAAATCGAATGTATGACTTGGGTATGGAGGCGAAAGTATTTACGATTTTTTACAAATATTGTATCAGAGCTATTGCATTATCTATCAAATATTTTACTACATTTCTGTGCATATTGATTATCTTCAAATTACAGCTACCTTAATTGCGTTAATCTTGACTCTCATGCTCCCTTTATGACAATTCAGTGTATATTGAGGTTAGGTCTACACAAGTCTTCGACCTGAGAATTCTGCGCGCCGTTGTTTCATTGGCGGTTGTTAATGACTCCTGACATGACTCAAATACAGAATCAAAGACGTTTTAAATGAATCTTCTTAGCATTTATATGTACATTTCTTGTCCATTAATTTCATATACACATTCCATCTATAGGTTCTCGTGGTATGAGCGGAGCGCCGAGCCACGAGTAGCAAGAGGCACATTTGCATGGCAACATGATACATACATATAATCCAAAGAAGCACATAGTAATGAGTATCATATATAATCTAAAATGATCCAATCATGCAAGATTACGGGTCTGATCTGGGAGTAACAATTGGTTTTGACTTTTAAAAATCAGATAAAGTTCGAACTTCACTTGACCTTTTTTGAATAATCAATAACCTTTTAGCACAATCATCGACGACCAGTAGATGATGGGATTCAATATATAATATCTATCATGAGTCCGCTACTTTGATACTGTGACCTTTCATGCAATCAGGATGACCCCAACGTTTGGTATTGATTCGCCTGTACTGTGCAGAACTGAATTATCATAACTTTGGTATAACCAATACTTACTTTGATATTAAGCCAGAATAAAGGAGGTATTTCGGTTTTCCTTTTTAATCAGAATGGTTTCAAGCTCTGGTATTCCTGTGATACCCTGCCGGATGCGACCGAATAGGTACAAAACAATTAAACTCACGCACAATTCAAACGACAAATCACAGAACTCAGCACAATTAGAGTATTTTTGTACCACATTCTGTCCTGCAGTTCCTCCCAATTCCGTTTGCCTAAACTGTGAACAGGAACTCTGAACTCTAAACCCTACATTTTAATCGGAAGTCACCTAAGGTTACAAAATCCGAAGATACTTCCAACGCCTAATTCTTCCCTTCCCCTGTAGTGAAGCACAATCATGACCATTTTGAGCTGGCCACTATCTGGTCCTATCTCTCGGTGACTCGAGGACTCGGTGAGGTGCGACTTCGAGAAAAGGTAATGAACTGAATACTATTATGTACACAGATTAATTATATGTACACAGATTAATATATAGTTCCTATTTAGTTTTATACAATGTATCAGGGTATTACTAACACTATATTTAAGTTACCCTTACAATACATTTCTATGTACATGCGCCTCCAACCAGCAAGTATGTAGACTACTAATCCTTCCCCATACAAGATCTTAATTGAGCCGCTACTTGGCAGTTAGTATATGGAATACTAATAAAATATAGTTGTGCACAAAAACACAACAAAAGGTCCTATCTCTCGGTGACTCGAGGACTCGGTGAGGTGCGACTTCGAGAAAAGGTAATGAACTGAATACTCTAAGTTGTGTTTATGAAAAGGTTACATCGATGTTGAGTCACATAGATAATCAGGCAAAGAATATTATTTCACACTATATTTAGATGCCTCGATTCCAGCAAAAGTCAAATAAATGTGGGAATCCGGAAAGAGAATATAAAACTATGTTGATTCAATAGCAATAAGTATAGGTCATATAAAAAGGTTATGTTATGTAATATGGATTCTATCCCAGCAGGTTTCCAAGAGGATTATTATTGCAGCTATTCAGGAAAAATAGAAGAGCAATTCTCTGTTCACTTCTTCCTTCTACAGAAAATAAATTATATTTTGTGTGTAGATTTGAAAGGATAACCCTCGAATTATGAAATAAAATTATCCTTTCCAAAGAGTTAACAGTTCCTTATTAGTTCCTTCTCATCTCACTCATCGCAATTATACGTTTTATTTCTTTTGTGGTCTGTAATAACTTTAGGAAACAAAATTACAGATTTCCGTTTATTTCACACCCGTTCTCCTTTATATTAGGTTGTTGTGTTAAATCTCCAAAGACTGATGTTTTCTTTTAACCATTGTATACTTTACGCATAATTTTGTTTAGTTTTGTATTTGCCTTTCAAATATCAACCTTGCACAGAGGTGAAATATATAATAATATATATATATATATATATATATATATATATATATATATATATATATATATAAATATATAATATATAATATATATATATATATATATATATATATATATATATATATATATATATATATATATATATATATATATATATATATATATATATATGCACACACACACACACATTCAATTGACAGTACGAAACTTTCCCTTCTGGCGCTATGATAATTCACATGGACCATTTTACATGTTACTACCTTCTAATTCCTTACATATAATATAACCCTTCAAATTTCAACGAATCATCTTTGATTGGCTCGTTAGTAACCAAGGCAACATCACGTTAATCTTAGCCTCCTCCCTTGACCTTACGCATGTTTTTTTTTTTTTATCCCATAAGATAGTCACACATTGGGAGTCCAAGGACCTGACCTTTAATCTTGACCTCTGTTGACCTCAAACCGAACCAGTGTTGAAGATATGTTCTAATTCCACTAAAGCCACTTAAATGACATTTTTTACCAAGGGATTTTACCTCTGTGTCCAAGGATGATGACCGTATGACTTAGTCACAGCGGTGAAATTCCCTGACATGAATTAGAAACATACTGGGATTTCTCCCATACCTTCTTTCTCTCGTTGTAAGTACCTGAAATAGCATCAGTTGAGAAGAGCACTTTGTACTCTGTGACGAAATACGCTTTTTTGAAAATACAAGGTTTATTTTTATACCGCATGTAACCCAACTCTATACGATCTTATTTTCACTAAATATCATCTTTTAAATGTTAAGCTGAAAAACTCCATATGTATTCCGAAACGACCTGACCTTCAGTAAAAACAAATAATAATAATAATTTATTATTATCACCACAAAAGGCGATTTAGTCAGAGGATAAGGTCAACCCTCCACAGGTCTCGCTACCTGAAGATTATCTTTTCCACGTTATTTATGGCTTGGTGACGTTCCTAGCTGTGAGAAATTAATGAGTTGATACTGGTATAAATTGAGACTGATTATAAGAACATGTGACATATAAATCCACAACCTCTCCTTCATCCACTTCGCTCCCTCCTAACTCTCCCCTCTCTTCTATATATATATATATATATATATATAATATATATATATATATATATATATATATATATATATATATATATATATGTGTGTGTGTGTGTGTGTGTGTGTGTGTGTGTGTGTGTGTGTGTGTGTGTGTGTGTGTGTGTGTGTGTGTGTGTGTGTACATATGTATATATGTGTGTATGTGTGTGTGTGTGTGTGTGTGTGTGTGTGTGTGTGTGTGTGTGTGTGTGTGTGTGTGTGTGTGTGTGTGTGTGTGTGTGTGTGTGTGTGTGTGTGTGTGTGTGATTATACACACACATATATAACGCAACACCCAATGTCATGTGCGGTGTCTTCAAAATATCGCGATAGAATGAGACCGGAACGAAGCCTCCAGGTAAGGAAGATTTTTTGGTTCAGAAGACCATGTTTGTGAATTCTGAGAATGGTCAAAGGTCAAAACAAATCATGAGCCAGATGTCAAAGGTCATATGATAAAGTACTGTGACGAAAAGGGTAAAAATGGGTGAACGATTAGAAGAATGTGTGTTAGATGTTAAAGGCTGTCGAGCACTGGAAGCTGGTGAAAAGGATAAAGAGAGAAGAGCAAATAGAGTACGAACTGACACAAAGCCAGCCTTTCATCCTTTCATCGTGGCTCTAACACCTTAGGGAGTGGACAGAAGGAGATACAGCGAAGAAGGAAAATGAGAGAACAAAAGACCATGCAAAATTAGTTAAGGCAAATGATGAAGTCTAAGGTAGGGTAATCCCCTACATTTGACCTTAGTCTCCGCCTCCTAACCCCCCCCTCCCCTCCCCTCACGACAACAACGGCGGGTCAAGATCCCTAAAACGTTTATAATTTCCTATTCAGTCCAAATTTCATATCACAATCGAAGATGGACACTATCGCGATACATGTTTCGATCGATACTTTTTTTAGTAATGGCACGAACGAGTTTTTTTATCGATTATACATAAGATTTTTTAAAGAATGTCATACAATCGGAAGTTGCTTGGCAAAGTAAGGATACCTGTGAACGACAAAAAATAAAGGTATAGTTTTATTTTTCAACGTAGTACAATAACTCCTTTACTGACACTTGATCAAAACATAATAACAAGAGTAGGAGGTAAAACGACGAATAACGAATGAGATTATTTGCTTCAGTATAGTCAGCAATTGTATTATTGTCTGGCAAAATGCAAGCGCAACAGACGCCAACTATGAGAGCAAGAAGGTCCTGGAGATCCCATACGTGTGACTCTAGGCGTGGAATGTCGCCTTTATACCCTATATCAAGAGAGTTAATTTTAGGTTGAACTCTATCCTTCCCGCTGGCAGGAAATTGTAGCATCCCCAGGAGGAGAAGACTGATGAAAGGTCAGGTGAGGTTAAACCACCAAGAGAGAGCTAGGTCACAAAAACTCAGTGAAAGGGGAAGTGTCCTTTGATGTTGCTGCCCAAAAGGTGTTTGTATTTCCTGTCTTATTTTGGTTACGAGAAGAGGATCGGAGTCTGGTTTTGTTGACACGTGTTTGTTGGCGAGATATTATATCCGAGCCAGCCTTTCTCCGGAAATGTGGGTCAGGGAAGGGAATTTTCTCCGGAGTATAAAAGAAGGCATATTTGTTATTGTTGCTGTTTTTTTATTGTTTTCATCGTCTCCTTCTATTTCTTTGTTCATTTGGCTGTCCTCGTGTGTTACTTCGGAAAATTAAAGAGTGAAGAAAGTCATGTTCAGGGTTTAATACCTTTAAAACTCTTAAAAGGTAATACCCAACTACATTTTGCAGCAGGGGTGTAAAACACGCGGCCCGTCACATAGGTATGCGCAGCCCGAGGCAGATGCGCTATTTCAGTCTTACAGTCGGCCATTTTACATAGTCAATTAAGCCTTCCTTTCGTTTTTTAAGATTATCAATTACACTCTTACAGTTCTTCGTCACTGTGTCTTTTATAATGAATGGAATCTCCTGCGTTTTTACGTCAACCCTATGGCCGTTTCGTCGCGTCGACTCATGATTATCTGGCCCGTATAGTGTACACTAAGGTGAAGGGTGGCCCCCTGGGGTAAATGAGTTTGGCAGACCTAGTCTACCTCATTCACGATAGCGTTAATATATACATAATCTCTTGATGATTGTCTACCATCATATACGCCATTTTGTGTTGAACACGCGCGTCGTATTTACGTCTTGTCTCATGATTCGTGGCAACCTCACTTACGTAAATATTGACGAGACTCTCGAAACACAAGAAAACGTGTGAATCTCATTTTAAGTTTAGAATGTGCACAAGCGAATGGGTGACGTATTAAAAAGTAACAGAAATGCAGAGAAAAGGCATAGTCTAAATCCAAAATGTTAAACAAGTGCCGTGCACCATCATTGCATTATGCAAATGACGAAGAGTCAAATTTTAAAGAGAATCATGTTTAGAAAACAGAGTGACGTCACATTCGCTTCCTACTAACCATGCCCTCTAGTTAAACATACTTGTTGAGTAATGTTTGACGGTTCTAAATAAAACAAAGTAGCTTCTATTATGGGAAATCGATGTTCGACTGTAGATATTTACCGTCTTCTTTGTAAAATGACCTTTGCGTTATAGAATATCATCTACATATTTGTATAGCTAAAGATATATGCTATAGTTTAAAACAGCTTACGAAGAGGATGTCTTATTGGTAAATCTTTATTAATGCCTGCCAAAACTCGTACTTTTTTATAGTATTTCATTATTATTATTATTTCATCATTCTCGACCTATTAATCCCATTATGATTTTGCGTATGGTTATGAATATTATGATTTGATTGTAGGTTTAGTTATGATGTGATAATGATTATGACGTGATCATAATTACGGTGTGGTTATGATTACTATGTAATTATGAGTATCATGTGGTTGTAATTATGATTTTACAATGAATATGATCAGGATAACGATAGTGATTATTATTATCATTACGCGCGGTAAGCTGTCGGTGCAAATACAGTGCTCTCAATATAAAATATTAATGGTAACCCATCTGACGTTTTACGTGAACACATCACACTTGGCTGAACCCTTTATCCGGCACCTTGAGACTGATTATGCACTGAAGATTTTCGCTCTTGGAGTTAAAAGAGAAAATGAATTTATCGTTATCTCCGTCCCTCTCTTTTCTGACAGAAATGAATGCCGCTGGTTAACAACTATGACACTGATCATTCTAACGCTTCAGTAATCCTAACAGGAGGGAATGTTTCATACTGTAATTAGTTATTTTGGATTTTAACACAACAGTTATTGTCGTTTAGGTGTTGGTACAATATTTATAGGTTAATATCACGTTTTTTACGAGTTAGGCAAACTAGACAAATTGTTTAATAGTCAGTTATGCATATCATTATAATAGAACATATTTTCTGAGGGCTTCAGGAATTAAAAGTGATGTTAATAATTTTGAATATAGTAAAATATAAGGAATTTTAGTAAATATCCAGATACCCAAGAATCATAAAAGCTGCTTTAAAATTAAGCACCAGAAAACCAACATAATGGTTTGGCATCTGGAGGGCTAATATAAGCTTTCTGATTATGTCAATCTGAGTTCAGTTAACGTAAGCTGTGCAGATGCCATTTAATAGTTACGTTACTCTCACATTCACGGAAGGGAGGTGTGTGAATATAGATGATCTCTTGGGAACTGAACAAGAATTATCATTGGACTGTGACTATGCTTTCGAGCTTGGTTAGGTTATACAGAGAATCTTAGTATAAAGTATATTGTATTAGCACACATGGATTCATCTTTTCTCTGATTTTTTTTTTCCAGTATGATTCCAATGTTTTGAAGTTGGATTAGAATGAATGATGGCGTTGATAGCGAGAATAGGAATGCGAATAAGTGATAACATTGACACAATGACTAATAATGACAGTAATGATAATGATGCAGTGACAAAAATAAAAGGAATAACAATAATACAGTGGTTTGAGTAAGTGTAACAGGCAGACCGGTACACTTAACTTAGACTGACAATCCTAATGCTCTTGA
>NW_020871915.1:1002648-1005148 GCF_003789085.1 Penaeus vannamei
GATGTCTTAGGAGTCTGACAAAGAACAGATAATATCAAAAGGTCACTACACGGGTGTTATCAATACTTTGTTTAATTAAGATATTTCATGATAGCGTACTCACTCTGACTTCAATTATAAATTACAAAAACAGATGATTAAGATACGACTGTTAGGTAGCCTTCTCGGTGACCTGCTGGATAGGGATTATTGTTAAAGAGAGGACTTGATGAAATGAAAAAATCATGATAAATGATGATAAACGGTATTAAAAAAGATAAATTATTTTAGATTTTATTAACTACCTACATAACTAGATTGTCTACATACATTGAGCTCTCTCTCTGTCTCTCTCTCTCTCTCTCTCTCTCTCTCTCTCTCTCTCTCTCTCTCTCTCTCTCTCTCTCTCTCTCTCTCTCACACTCACACACACACACACACACACACACACACACACACACACACAAACACACACACACACAAACACACAAACACACACACACACATAAACATACACAAACACACACACACACACACACACACTCTCTCTCTCTCTCTCTCTCTCTCTCTCTCTCTCTCTCTCTCTCTCTCTCTCTCTCTCTCTCTCTCTCTCTCTCTCTCTCTGCTTTGCTCTGCTCTCTCTGGGTAATGAGCAGGATGTGGCCAAAAGGGGTATCTAAAGGAGTAGTAGATAAGCGCCTTATGCTAGAAAAGAGGTTTATCCGATGTTGCTCCCTCATTACAATGGGTTGTTACGTCACTGTTCTCATTAGCACACTAAGGCCCATATCCCTAGTACGTCACGAAAATAATCCCGAACGTTAGGGACTGTCTTCGTGATCGGGTTCGTGAAACACCAGCACGAGTGTGTATCCGCGTCACTTCCGCGGGTTCGGGTTCGAGAGTTTCTGAAACCCCGGATGTAAACACACCGCATCGCCTCAGCCGGATCGCACATGTTCCGTACTTATTGTTATTATTATTTTTTTTTTTTATCGCAACTTATAATATTATATTTGTTCCGGTATATGTTATGAAAAATATATATATTTCATTCTGAATTTGTCTCATTTAGGACACTTGCAATCCTGTTTCGAAGTTACTTCTCTTCCTTTTCCCCGAGTTGATGGAACGTATTTCCTGGCGTCGAGGGCAGGTGTGACAGCTTATTGTGATGATTATAGGTTTCACCTTTCTTGAGATAGTATCTTCTTAATCTTAATGATAGTCTAGCTATTTTCGCCCTTATGAGCAACACATAAGGTCGACTTTGGTTTAGAACGCACGCCTCCTACAGGTCACTAAAGGCTTAAGTATACAAGGGACAAAGAAGAGGCGTTAGACTGAAATTGAACTAGCAAGTGACCAATAACTCGAGACAAAGAAAAGATAATTCACCTTCTGGGTAAAATCATGTCAGGTCAACAGGCTGAGAGTGCTTATGGAAATTAAGTGGTAGTCGAATTAATGACGTCACAAATGAGCATGTATGTGATAGGCAATTCCATGACATTATTAATCAATATGCATGTGATCTACAGGAAAATATTTGACGTCATGAAGAAGTTTGGATATGATTTGTTGCTGTAATTGCGTTGTCAAAAAAAAAACAAGCAATTCATCTTCATGCGATGTGATGATTATAAAGATTTTGTTTCAAGTGGCATTGTACTTGTAATATTTTATAAAGCAAAGTACACACACACACACACACACACACACAACACACACACACACACACACACACACACACCACACACACACACACACACATAGATATATATATATATATATATATATATATAATATATATATATATATATATATATATATATAATATATATATATATAAATATATATACATACATATAATATATATAATATATATATATATATATATATATATATATATATATATATATATTAGACCCCCCCCAACACACACACACACGTGTGTGAGTACTTTAGCCACGTAGTCGCCTGTATTTCTCGTATACAGATAACACATGTTGTACACGCCCATTCTAATTCCTTTGCTGCCATGTCATTGGTGGTGGTTTCTTCGACATAGAGAGCGGGTAAAACTGGCCCGCATAAATAGCTCAGGCACATCATTGCTATTGGATTACGGGCTAGAAAGGGATAAGATCAGATCTCATTTGCTGTCGGGAAAGATGCGGTACCCAGATCAAGGGAGGATAAGTTCTCTGGAGAAAATGATAACAGATGGGGAGATGTAACTTTTCATAATTTTACGATGCAGTCCATTATCAGGAATATATCACTTATTGTTGTGTGTTTGTTCATTTGTGTGTATGTGTGCGTGTGCGTAAGCTCGCTAAATGCACACACACCTAATAACACAATCCTTGTATGAGATCATGTAGCCAATGTAATCTTGGTTATTGTAATGTGTTACACGACTTCGGAGGAGCTTTGGGATAATATTATAGGCTTCTGTCTCTGGAAATGGCGTCTGAATAACCAGTTTTTGGTCTACGATTTTTATAATACAATAAAT
>NW_020871915.1:1007648-1025148 GCF_003789085.1 Penaeus vannamei
ATTTCTATTTTATTTATCAGTAAAAGCATATATATACATACATACATACATATATATATATATATACATATATATATAATATATATATATATATATATTATATATATATATATATATATATATATATATATATATATATATATATATATATATATATATATATATATATATACATGTATGTATGAAAATGAAAATAGCCACAATGAGAATTGAAAATAAACGAGAGAGAGAGAGCCCCCGTGAACAGCTACAGAGGAATCAGACTCGTCATGCCCAATTTCAGTCTCGCGCCTTTCTATTGTCTTTTGTTTGCTTAAGCTATTAGCGACCTGAGGGAGGCGTGTTTTCGGCGTGTTTTCCGAGCCAAAACCGACCTTATATCCCGTCCACAGAGGTGAGAATCGCACGGCTGTGCGTGGGATCAAACAGATACAATCTGCAGAAACATGAAACTTGTAATTATCACAGACAGGGACCAATTGGGCCCTGAGGCTGTAACACTGAACAGCCCTCATCTGAAATTTAGATAGATATAATTACTTTAAACCTGATGAAGCTTCTGAAAAAGAAATGGTCACTAAAGAACAGTTGCACGAAGAAAATCAACAAGAAAGGTATTGCTAAAAAGAAAAATAGTTTCACGCCTATGTTGCTACATTTTATTAATTTATCGAGTCGACATTAATACAACCTTTCTCAGAAACATGGCAAAACAAAAGTTTGTATAAAAATAGTCACAAATGGCAGCTATTGTTCTTTGTTCTGTTCAGTTTGACAGTGGTGCTCAAATTAGGTTTAAGGGGAGTATATGAGACAGTGACTTGCCAAGAAATGGCGACGCAAGATGATATTATGATACTCTTAATAGCTATGGTCCTCTATTGAGATCGATGTAGGTTTCATAGATATGAAAATGGCACAAGGGGATTGTAAGATTAGAGGCTCCATAGCGGTACGGGGAGCAGTCTTAATTTTTGATAGTTATGCGCGGCCCCCATTGATTTATTGTTGTTACTCACTGTGCCCCCCCCCCCCCCCACACCTGCAAATTCTCTGGACCCGCCCCTGTGTGTATCCCAGTGACCACCATTATCAAAGTAAAGCAGAAAGGGGGAAGGTGTCAATGCCCAATCACACCGACACTCTGTCCGACCCTGTCACACAGGCCAAGAATCACCGCTCCCATGTAAACAAGCACGTTGGGTCCCAGGGATCAGACGAGCAAAGTCATACATATTTTACTCTCATAAATAAATATAGTTATGCATAGGAGACTATATTGTAAAATCAAACATCCTGAGATGATAGGTTATGTCTACGCGAATTTCACTTATACTATTTATGAGTAAAAGCAATTTGATAGTAAATATCCTTCGTAGTGCAATATCAGGGCGAGGTACCCCACTAAAACGGCGAGTAACCCCACTAAAACAATCTTCGTCAGATTCACATGGAAAAGAACATGTAAAATGGTAATGTGTTTGACGCCTTTCCATTATTTACGATTGGAGCCATATTTTCTGGTCTAAAAAAAAAAATAATGTGTCATAGAGGCTCTTCGGTTAGATTCCCTGGGAGGACAAAACCCTATATTCATCACAGTATGCTTTTCTTTTGAGTATGTTTGGCTTTTCATTTGCATGGAGGAGAGTCACCCACACTTCTATACATTATCTCCATGTTTACATATGTTCTAAGACTCCTGCAAAGAGAACACATTTTTCGTAAACGCAACACCAATTCTTAGTAAGATACGGACGGCCATTGTTATAAAGTTGGCAACGAATTAACTACAGGAACTCCAGCGTTTACTAGTCCACCTCGGCACGAATTGGAGTCGCTTATTCCAAGGCGAATGATGTTCAACTGATCCATCAGAGCGTCTGGATGAAACCGACAAGGAATTACGGTATTAACGTCTCTGGCAGTTTACTGAGGGCAGCCAATCACAATCCGGTTGGGTGATGACGTCACAAAACCATCGACCATTCACAGAGCTGGTATATACCCTCTTCCTATGACCTGACTTTTGATGTATCCTGGACATTTTTCGAGCCCAACCCGGCTGGCCTTCTTTCTTTCAATCTGAAGTATGAAGGTTTATGACATACCTACATACCCATACACATACATACATATATTTATATACATGCTTGATATACATACACATATTTTTATGGAGGCGGGCTATATATATATATATATATATATATATATATATATATACATACATACATACATATATTATATATATATATATATATATATATATATATATATATATATATATGTATATATACTATATGTATATAGTATACATATATATATATATATATATATATATATATATATATACATATATATATATATACATACATATATATATATATATATATATATATGTATCGCATATATATGTATATATAAATATATATAAATATAAATATATATATATATATATATATATATATATATATATATATATATATATATGCATATATGTGTATGCGTAATATATGTATGTATATATGTGTATGTCATATAATATATATATATATATATATATATATATATATATATATATATATATATATATACATACATACACATACGTATAAACACTTCCTACCTTATCGACCTATCTCATCCGTGCTAAGTAAAAGGAGTCAAAATAACAGGAATAATTTCACGGTCTCGCGCCTTTCCATTGTCTGCTATTTATTTTGGCAATTAGCGACCAGTGGGAGGCACGTTTTCCACGCCAAAACCGACCTTATGTCCCGTCCATAGAAGTGAGAATCGTGTGGCCATCAGTGGGATCAAACAGATACAATCTCTAGAAATACGAAACCTGTAATTATCACAGAAGGGAACCAAAGTGGTCCCTGCGGCCTCATGTTATGTTGGGCCTTTCGTCTGGCTTTCAGATGAAAATTATCATTTCATGTAATGTGGTGCTTCTGAAAATGAAAAAAAAAAAACATTATGATATAGTGTGTTGGTGAAAAGACTTTTTTTATATAAGATGTCCTGTTTGTCTTGAAGATATAAATATTAGATGCATGAGAATGAGAGAAATACTTTAACCAAAGTTCTGACACATTTCAGAATGTTTCCCCCTTCTTATTAGTCTCGCTCAGCGCGGTATTAGGCGAAGAGCATTAGAGTTCTCATGGATAATTTCCCAGTTAACATCTCGTTTGTTTACGGCGCGGTTGAGTAATTACCAAGTAGGTGTCTTTTCTGAGCCCAAACGACCTTATATCCTGACCATAGAGGCGAGAATCGCATGACCATAACTGGAGCTATTCAGATTCAATTTCCAGAAACCTGTAATTATATCAGCGGGGTCCAAAGTGATCAGCGATCCTTTGAAATACATGTCAGTAATACACTACGGAGGAATTAATGACTTCATTGGAATGGGAAATACGGTCATCCTTTTCATACGAATACTGCAGAGATCAGCTGGTTAGATATTAATGTCAGAGCCGAATTAATATTTTTAATCGTCAGACTGTTTGCGTCAATGAATAAGCCAGTTCAGACTTATTAAGATGGTCACTACACTTTAGTTATTTTATTTGTTTTTTGTAATGAATATTAATAGATTACTTAGATTTTTACAGTCTAACAATAAGTCGATCGGATGGTGTTAGTACTGAGTATGAGTGCTCTTTTCTGCTACATTTAATAAGACGCTGTTGGACTTGACAGATATTCGTTTGGATGTTCGTTTCTATCTAGAAGGCGAATTATTCCCTCCCCCGAGTACTGAGGAGGGATGGGGGTGGGGGTGGGGGAGGCGGTCATATGATCTGAGAGTATATAAATGTTCTATTTCTATCAAGCCTTACCAAGATTTTTTTAACACTTAAAAATATTGATTTCTAATAATAATACAAATGAAAAGGGAAAGGAAATTTTCTATAGTGAGATTTTTGTCTGTCAATAAGTACAGATACAACAATAATAATATATCATAAGGTTGCTCCAGCCTACCATTAATAGCACATTTCCAAAACACCAATTTCCGAAAGATAATGTTACCTGCAATATTTCGTAGGCTGCCTAGTGTTCACTGCTGTGGTAATTACAGGTTTAGACTTCCGAGAGATTGAATCTGAATAATCGCACTTTCAGTTGTGCCATTTCCGCTTCTATGACCACGACCTAAGGTTGGTTTTAGTTGGGACAATAGACTCCCCACTTTGCTGGTTGCTTAATGGAACCGTACGCAATAAACTTCAGAATGGTATTAAATAGTCAAACTGCGCGAGATTAAGGGTCTTGGAATTACAGAAGAGAAGGTTGCGTTCTCTCTCTCTCTCTCTCTCTCTCTCTCTCTCTCTCTCTCTCTCTCTCTCTCTCTCTCTCTCTCTCTCTCTCTCTCTCTCTCTCAAAGACACGCACTAAGCCTGTGCTTGAAAGTAATCACTTATTTACAGCTGAAGGTGACATTATCTAGCATGGTAAATACTGTCGTACTAGCCGAACTTCTGACACATGAAGTCTATTATGTTTGCCAGTTTGTGTCAGGCCGTAAATAAATGATTTATATATTTCTTATCTTAGGGCTTTCTTGAAGACATTAGTCCTCTAAAAGAGGCATTCCCGGTAATTAAGTCGCATATTTATATGGCATTCCCAGTAAATTAAATTACCTATGTTGTCGTTAGAATCTGTCAATGAAAATACATTTTATCAATTAGACACGCGTATACAAACACGCATACAAAACACACCCACCCACACACACGCATGCACGCACGCACGCACGCGCACACACATACACACAGTATAAAATATTACTACATTCGTTGCATTGAAATCACTCGCTTATCGTGGACTTGTATAACAAAGCCCACTTAGTGAAATTGTGATACATGCGTAAGTCTTTTTCAATACTCACTTTTTTCTCTCCCGTGATAAGACTTATAGGACAACCAACAGATACAAAATGAACGCCATTTTGCATCCTCCACTTCTTTTTCTTTTTACACTTTTCCTCCCCTCTCTACTTTTTCTTTATCAGGTATAACATTAATTGTATTAATATTTTGGTAGTGCATTAATTTTTTTTTCTTCCTGGAACGATATTTTGCATTTGTAAAATTTATATATCATTATGTTGTATGTACTATGTCAAATCTTTATTATTTTGGCATGTGAACTTCATAGAAAGCGTTCTTATGTTGCACAATCATGAGAGTTACTGAGATGCTGTTATGAGCTAAATTGAAATATAAAATGACATGTTGATTATTTGGGTAAAATATTGGAATGTGTTTGCTTCACTATCTCGATGGTTATGCTGCCTTCGGAAACTCTCGTCTTGCTCGTCCCGACTTGTCCAGAACCAGCAGGACAAGTTGGTCGCCTTCGGAACCTCCTAGGGCCTCTTAACCCACAATGTTTGCGTGTAAACAAACAAATTTTGATAAAGATGGACCCGTTCGCCAAGCTTTGCTGCGCTACGATGCTGATTCTCAATTATTTGAACAAAATGGTTATGTATGTGTGGACGCTGGATCCTACTGTCCGTAAAAGGGAACGTTCAAGGTAAGTGAATGTCACTGTAACAAGAAAAGTCTTTAGAGTCATTAAGGAAGCCATTTATTTTTTCTGTCACAAACCAAGATTCTACATCCCTTCATAGACGATATAGGCTGTTCTAGATTTCTATTATCTTGCGGTTTTATGGTGTTTAGTGTAAAAGTAATTATAACTTGACATATTTCCGAAAGCATGTATCCATATTAGTCGTGAGCAATAAGCAGAAGTAAGATAAATACAGTTAAAGGTCTAGCCCACAAAGTTTCCTAACTTCAAGTCGGGTCATGCCAATATTTTTGTTTACTATAATAATATTAATTCAAGAAAGTCTTTCTGCTTGGACTTGGCCTATGTGAACATTTTCATTTAGAATCAGTGATGCCATTATAGACATGTTTGTAATATATCTTAGTTAGGAAAAACATATATTAATATATGTGTATATCTAAATGTATATACACGCATACACAGTAAGTATATGAGTGTGTATATATATCTGTATGTGTGTGTGTGTGTAAATGTGAGCATTTACATATATACATATATATGTGTGTGTATACATACACTCACATGTCTATATATATGTACGTTTGTTTATATATATGTATGTGTATGTATATATGTACAGACACACGCGCGTGTACGAAATAAATGAATATGATATAATTATCTATTATTTACCTCTATTGTTCTCATGGAATTTTACAACGTATAATACTGGTTGAATAAATAATCGTTCTCTAGTCCGACGGTACCACGTACTTCGCCGCCTGACCACCACCTGGCTCGCCTGCCACCCGCCCTACAGGCGTTTTCTCGTCGGGCGGGCTTTTGTTGTAACCCTACGGGGTGACGCACCCATTTTTCACACTAACACTACTGTGAAATAACGATATGTAAGTCCAGGGCGGTGCAAGAATGTGTATATAAGGTATGTAAGGATGTACAGATCATTTCCGTATATCCCATGATTCTTGACTTTTTGTTTGTTGATTTTTGTTTTTCTAATATTTCTAAAAGTTATGAACACAGGCGAGATTTTAACCAGAGGTGTGTTTTAACTAACTTGATGCCAATGACACTTTGGTGGTAATGTGGACCATGGTTCAGATCCAGAAAATGTTTTTTAACTCAAAAAGCTTTTGATTAAAGAAAAATCATCTGAGGTGTGTCTTAGCCAAACCAACTTTTACTAACTCAAAAAACTTTTGATTAAAGAAAAATCATCTGAGGTGTGTCTTAGCCAAACCAATATTCCATAAAATTTTGGTAGTGATCCGGACTAGCCACAGGTTATCAACTTCATCCAATTCATCAGGACGATGAATCTGAATCCCCTGGGCTGTGGCTCCGACTGGGAAGTCAATGTCATGCTGACCCCCAATCAGTTCCCTCATTTCAGCAAAATACTGAAATTTACTCGGAGCTCTCCCCGACATTTTATTGTTGGCCTTTGCTTTTTTAAAGCTATTCAGCAGACCCTTCCACTTCCTTTGCAATTGCTCCGGTGTCGGTTCTTTTGATCTCGTTAAGCATTGGTTATTCACCTTAGACTTTTCCTTCTCCAGATACCATTTTAAGAAAGGGGTATAAAAAATATGTTTCTTATATGCCATATATATTTACAAAGAAACAAACAAAATCATAAATAATACAGCCCGCAAGATGTTTACAATGATTCTGATGCGACTTATTGTTCTTAGGACGACTATCTAGGCCGTGCGCCGATTAATTCTGTCCAGCCTTTCCTGAGAATTATACAAACATTAAAAAGGCTGTGAAAGAAATGTGATTTATAAATATTAAAGGAAAGTTTCCTATAGAAGAGTAAGATAAATATAAAATGGCGGATTACGAGATGATTCACAGTGTTTGAGCTGCTATGGTGGAGTGAGATTATCCACATTCATTTGGTAATAATAATTTAATACCCCCCGATTCCTTCAATGCCAAAGGATTCCTTGACATCCGGCTTAAATCTCTCATTTGAGAGCCAATTCATGCCAGAGCTATTTCTTCCCTTTCCCCAGGTTAATTTTTTTTGTTGAGCTATTGAAGTCGGCAATTATATATATATATAATATATATATATATATATATATATATATATATATATATATATATATATATAATATTTTTTTTTCAATGTTCTTGCATAGATATACGAAGTATTTGGTTTCATTTTTAGTGAAAGCATCTGCCTCCTCCATCTCACTGGTCCTACATCAGCAAAAACCCGTCTGGAGAAGTTATTGGTGTAGGAATCAAGGGGATGGATCTAAAGAGAGTGTGGGGGCTGAGGAGAGGGAAGGAAAGGCAAGGCATGAATAGGCCGCAAAGAACGTCGAGAGAGAGCAGGAAGAAAGCTGGACAAGGCCAAGGGTTGTGAGGAGGCGATGCTGTAGCAAGAGCAGGGAAATCTTGCTGTGCAAACACTGGCTTCCCAAGTAGTCCTTGTGGAAAAAGTTCTGTAAAGTGAAATGCACACATGAATTGATTACTACAATAGCATACAAAATGGATATACATGTCCATACGCACATGCACATATTTATATATGTGTGGTATATGTATATGTATGTGTGTGTGTATTATAATATATATATATATATATATATATATATATATATATATATAATATATAAGTTTATCGCTTTGTGCAATTATCCCTGTAAAATATGTAAATCTTGTTTATATAAAAAAAAACATGCTTACAACCCAAAAAGGAATTGCAAAAAAATAAAACAACAATAAAAAAAAAACATGCATACAACCAAACAAGGAAATTGCAAAAAAGACAGTGAAAAAAAACACACAAAAAAACAGAAAACAAGCTTACATCAAAAATGAAAAATGCAAAAAATTTGGAAGAGGCAATAGAAAAAGAAACCACTCAAAAACCCTGAAAGTAAAAGAAAAATTTGCAATATGCAGATATCCATTAGTATCATGAAACAAAAACAAAAAAAAAAAAAAAAAAAAAAAAAAAAAAAAAAAAAAAAAAAAAGCACTGCTGAGGAAAATATGAAAGAAGGCATCAATCATACCCAACTTAAACAATGTTTTTCTTGTAAAATATACAATAAAATCAATGAAAAGCACTAGTACGTTATTTTTGATATTTTGCTATTTTTCTTCCCAGCAGTTACAATCACTCATCTCTTAATCTATTTTTATTATTATTTTATTTTATTTATTTATTTTTTTTATTATTATTATTATTATTTTTTTTTTTTGCAAACTTTAAATAAATTCTCTTTGTTATGTATTTCTTTTCGATGATCGCATAGACACTGAAACAAAAATATTCTGCTTAACTTACTATTTTCGGAAAGAGGGTTGATTACAGAAAAATATTCTGAAAGATTAACATTTCTTTTAAATTTCGTCCTTTTTTCACTTCTTAAGTGCCCTGCACATTTTTTTTTTTTTACTCAAAACATTGAAAGAGCTAAAGAAATTTGAAAGTGGATTACTTAGACTAACTTGAAGATCTATTATATCATTTCAGATATTGTATCATGGTCATCAGGCACTTTTGTGCTATTGCTCTCTATTGTATCTTCAAATAGGGGATTAAATTCAGAAATAAAATTGGGAAGATCACTCTATGATTAACATATTATTCATTTTCATGTATTGAAAAATAGGCATGGTGTCGTTTAGGCTATTGCCTCTCACAGATTGCTGGACAATGTTGCTCATCATACCATTTATGATTTTCTTAAAAAGATGACAAGTTGGTGAGTCACTATTTCCACCAGCATTTCTGAGGATGCTAAATAGATCTCGCGACTATCCTGATTCAGCCTCTTGGTCATCAAATACTTAAATTGATAAGTATTGCGAAGATCTTCCGAAAGACACTTCAAGCTTTCATTATTTAGTTGCCAACCAAAGATGCATAGTAATGACCTTTTGGAACCAATTATTTTCAAGGAAGAGATCAAATAATGCAACTCAATTAATCCGTTGGTATCTATAATGGCACACCTACTGTCTTTGCAATGATGAACTTGGCAACTATTGATTTTGTCAAAATGTTTATCTATCCTGTCACTAAACTGTGCAGTATGAGAAGCTTCATGGAGCAGTGCCCCTAACTTTGCATGTGTGTGTATGCCTGCTGCAACACTTCCACTTAAATCTTGAGCAGCCAAAGAAACCTGGACCTTTACAATTATGTTTCGCCAGTGTGTGTGAAAGAGGAGCCACTGCCACCGCCCATTTATTTAACGTATGGGAACGTGAGTGTATAAGTGAGAAGAATGATAGTGTAAAAGACAGACGTGGGGAAAGGAGCGAAAGAGTGTAAATGTGGGATGTGTGTGTGTTGTGTTTACGTATGGTGCAAGACTACAAAGATTGGTAAGCGTGATTTTGAGAGGCGTGTGGGAGAAAACGCAACTAAGCAGATCACCACTTTGACGAAATAGTAAAAATAGATAAAAATTGTGCCACTGAAGGTAAATGGGCTGTCAAGTACCCTTCTAGCATTCTCTTTCAGTTATCAAATTCGGGTGTCCGATAAAACATGCTTTAAAAATATTTATTTTAGAATAACTGAAGGAACTGATAAAATACATTAAAACGAAATGGTGTAAAATGAAACATACGAACATAAAAAGAAACGAAGACAGTACAACAAATAGCATAAGGTAAAACACAGAATACAATAAAATGAACGATAAAGCAAAATGAACTTGATACATTACAATAGAATGGTAAAACAAAATAGAACAGTAAAACGATAAAACAATACACTCAGTATAAAACACTGAACGTAAAACGGTGAACACAGTAAAACACAAATGGTAAAAGACAACAAAAGCCCGAAGATGATAGTCGATATGCACAGGTCAGCGAGGTCACTTGTCGAGGCCAATTGTCTCTCACAACCTATACCAATTATCTTCACGACCACTTAGCTTTGACAGGGAAAGCCTATTCCGGTGTCTCACAAACCGTCTCTATCAAAGCAAACCACCAGTAAGAAACCCCCTTGGGAATGGTAGGGCAATACAACGCCACATCAGGTATGGGTGTTGCCACCTTGAGGTCATCCTTTTACTTTCTGTTGGCCTGTGGGAGAGTTGGAGGTGAGAAAGATTTTTCTTTGGTATATCGTTACCTCCTGGAGTGATCGGTAGATGTATAGCGTAGACGATCACTACGCAAAATGCAAGCTCAATGCGCTGTCTCGCTCAAATTTTTTTTATATAATGCCACCTTACAAGATGATAATTTCCAACAAAATCATATTTCATTCAATTAGTTCAGATGTAGTGCATCAAAAAGACATGGACTTTCCCTTCATTGTTTTGTTATAAATGATGACTTTGGTGAAATCTTTAGTTTGGAATAAACACTCCTGTTTGTTGAATCCTGGTCACAAATAACAAATTTTGGATATACACCTGCATCTTTTACCCTTGATAAGCAATCTGTTATCATCAGTTTGAGAATATCTGCCAAAATACTTTTACTATAAAAAATATATATATCCTTTTTACACTTGCAGGTTAACTAATTGCAATAAACACCATGGAATATTTAGTTGTTGAATATGATGCCCCATACTGTCCTAAATCTTCTAGACCATCAACCATATCGCCAGCTGTGCTATAATTCAAATGCTCCTTTATTGTCATTGCATCAAACACAATACCACATATTTTATCCTGCACAGGTATTGATTCTGCCTTTCTTTTTAAAATATTAAAAAGACCCTGGCTTCATCCTGCTGTAAACTAAATTTTCTGCATCCAGTACCTGAGCATCCTTGTAGTGAGAAGTGCATTTTTTTTTTCTTTTTTGCTAATGAATTATATGTCCTACTTCGGAAAAATAGAGACAGCGTTCTTGGTGTGAATAGTGTCTTCCCTTTTTTATGCATCCTGATAATTGAATTTGAATTTTAAAGAATTCTAATCCATAGCCTTTGAAATATTTGGAAGCATTTTTAAATGATTTTTGAAGGTAATGCACATTTTGCACAGTCACTTCTTACCTACTTCTTTCAATAGGCTCTTGACGCTTTCCCATTATTTATGGAGCAATTTTGAGGTTTTGGGTTTTAATGGTTTTGTCTTCTTACCCTTTTCTGCATGAACACTAATAATTGACTCAAAAGGGTTAATTAAAATTTTATATTATGAAAATAGTTATGTGGATATTTCTCTTGAACGATTAGCATGATATTAAAATATGTAAATATATTAAACAGTTTCTGACATATTGAAACAATGTAATTTTCTACTAAACTAAACCTAAAAAATACAGGTTATATAATAATTATTATCATACATTTAATTTTCTTACTTAGAGAGGGTTGGGTGTCTTCAGGAGTATAAGTGTCAGATGATACCAGGGCAAAGTCCTCTGCTTGCTCAATCTGGCAAGAATGGTCGTCTATTGAAGCAGGACATTCTGCAATTTCTAAAAAAAAAAAAAAAAAAAAATGCTGAGACCACCACGCAGCATAACGGTCCGCTACAAATACAAAAAGACTCTTCTGGTGGTTATGCTAAACCCTGTCTTGTAAGTTTTAGATGAACCCGTTTGGTTTTGTTCATTATTTAGGTGTATTATGTGGTGATAGTGGTGTTAGATTATAGAGAAGTGTTTATTCCTGCAGAAGATATAAGAAACAGTGGTGAAATAAAGTGTGATTTGGAAGAAAAAGTGAAAAATGTGAATTTAGAATTTTCCAGAGTCATGGCATCTCGGACGCGGAGAGTGCTGCTCCTGGAGGAAGATGATGCTTGTTCGGTACTTCGGGCGGACTCATTGCGGCTGTAAGGCGCCGTCCGAAACGAGCGACGTCGACGTCGTTCAAAGGGGGTTTAGGTGCGTACGAAGCACACGGGAGATTGGGCGGTGGCGGTCAAGAGCGGCGACCGGCGATATGTCCACTACACCAGTGTAACGATTCTGTGCTGACATACGTGCATACAAACACGGAGGTAGCCGTCACCACGGGAATTGATGCTGGTAATTTGACCGAGATATTTCCTTTGAAGGCTATGTTCAATATTAGTAATTGTGTTGCTTTGTTTATACTGTTATTGTTACCTCTTGGTCATTTACTTTATCAGTCAGCTTCTTCATTTCTTATCTTAAGCTGCGTATCTTATATTTATGCTCGATACAATTTTGATTTTGATCGTAATAGCCTTTAGAGTAATCTTTGAGTGTGTTCGGTTTTAGAGAAAGATGATTAAAATATCAGATTTATTAATCATTATGTATGCATTCTTGTTATATATTCTCGACAAATAAAAAGAAACATCTATACATTGATGAATACACAGGCAAAACAATATACACGAAATACACACAGAAACTAAAACGTATACATTCACGAATGACTAAATGAATACATGCACAACTAAACGAATATGTATAACTACTATTAACACAACATATATTGGTATCAGAAACATATATACAAGACGCATGACACTCAACTCGCTGTCGGTCTGTCACTTAATTGTTCTCACTTCACTTATTCACTACCGCGTACCAGCGCTCGCTTTTGTCAAAGCACATGGAACTCTTTCTTCTTTTGCAAGCACTGGGATACATGACCTGATTACAGTAGAACTGTCTCCAGCTTCCATCAGCGGCAAGGCGGTATCTCTCACCCGCGGTTCTGCCAAGCTTGGTAGTTACCACGGCGGCCTGGTTGAGGGCACTCAGCTTGTTTGCATATCCCATTGCCGCTCGAGGTAACTGCTGGTTTGCTCAAGCAGACCGCCACTGTCGTTGCTCGGAATGTCAGGCGAACGGGCGAAGAGGTCACACGGTCGTCTGTGGTCATAATACGTGTCCTTCCTGTGATATCAGTCACTGAAGCCATGCATGGGGTATGACCTCGGAAGAGGGGTCGCGTAGAGCCAACGAAGGGCCATAACACCACTACACCAGTGAAGCGATTTGAAGGCCAATATACGTAACCTGATAAATGTGCTGTTGTCTGTCTCAGCTCTCCGATGTCTCCTCTGCTGTAGCACTACCTTCGCCGGGTCCAGCGAGGTCTACCTCATGCAAGTAAAATGCGCGTACCGTTTACTTGTTATTGTTTGTTGGTCGTTTGGCACCTCGGACTGGCTCGTTGAGTTAGGTGCCGTCTGAAACGAGCGAAAGGTCGTCGTCCTTCATGGGAAACTAGGTGGTGGCGGTAGAGTGCGATCAAGAGTGGTGACCGAAATTACGTTCATTATTCCTGTAGTGAACGCGCCCTCGGTCGCCACCCGCGACTGCTTGCGACCACCTGTCTCCTTGATTCCCCATCCTTTCGCCCGTTTTCTCCATCTTCGTTCGTCTTCCTGTCTGCCGTTGTCTTCGGACACCGTGAATGGGAGATAATCGTGTGTGACCCCGCTTCGGACGCCGTCGCGAAGCACTATAACTACCGAATCACCTCCAAACTTGCCGAACGACCAGGTGGCAATTGAGGGTAACGATCCCTCTTGCGGGTGACTTTGCCGCCAGGATACGAGGAGGCCGGGCAAGGTGACGGTGCCGGCAGACTGGCTGAGACTGAAGAGAAGACATCTTGACAGTGGATCTCCAAGATATCAAGTCGCTATCCCGTGTGTGTGCCAAACTCCCGTGTGCTCGGTAACCTTAATTGCGTGTGTTCTGTGATCTCGTGGAATCAGTGACCTTGTGTGAAAATCTGAACAGTGGTTGTGCGCGGTTCAGTTATACTGCGATCGTGAACGGTACAGTGACTATCGCGAATGGTGTCTTGTATATTTCATTTAATTTTTCTTTATGTTTGCATGTGTGTAATTATTTGTTGCTTGGGTTTCTTGTAATGCACGTCTTATTTAATTTTGCATGTCCTTTATTTTTCTTTGTTTTGACAATACAATTAAGAGTTATCTCGAATATCCCCTTTTGAAATTTAAAATTTGCTGGAGAACTGATGCCTCGAAAAGAATCGGCTAAAGTCGCCGTTTTAATTAGCAATGTTCTGGGCATGCAGTCCTGTGGTGGCGGCCACCAAATTTGTCAGTTTATTTAAGTTACCCATGCATGTGGACAAAATCTCATTGGAAACGCTACAACCACATGTATAAAACTGGTGCAGATGGCGGTGGGATTTGTTTAAAGATTTTTTTTTTTCTTAATTCATCACGACGCTCACGCTCAGCACTCCAACAGTATACGGGCCAAGGAAATGTTTAGAAAAAATATCGCAGACACTTACTCGGTTGCTTATGTATTATTGCACTTAGGATAGATATAACCTGTCGATATTATATTAAAGTGTATAATCTTCTATAAGGCGATCATATGATGTATAGTTTTGTTCGCTTTTTTTTGTTCTGTTTTTCACTGTCGTATTCATGTAGTCCATGTGTAGTATGAAATGTTTATATTTCATTACTTGTATTATGTGCAATGAAGAGGCATTATTATGAAGTTAAGTGAAATTGAAGTGTACTACTTGAATGTAAGCAAGTTAAGGTAAGGTAACGTAATGTAAGACTATGAAGCTTCTTTGACATAAATTTTGCATGACCGCTTAACAAAGTGGCCGCAAGTAGTGAATGACGTTTGTTTATCCGGCAAATTAATTGTAATGCTGCAACTAAAATGGATATGAGATGCAGTAAGGATAAAAATCAAATTAGTAAGTGCCACAACTGAACCCTGTGAGGATGATACGGTGAAGGAAATGAATGTGGACGACTTTGATGATACAGAAGATACGGAAGGAGCACAAACAGGTGCAATGGTGGATGTAGGAAGTTCGCAATTATATGAATGTGTTACGGTTCTACACAAGACACGCTCTGGTATGAATGACTTAAGAAAGTGTATGAGTGAAGCATATATGGACATGAGTGCAATGTGTGCTGGAATGAGTGAAGCACGTGAGGGAATGAATGAAGCAAAAGAAGGTATGAAAGAAGTAAAAGAAATGGTGAAATGGGAAGAAATGGAAATGAAGCAATTAATCACGCACTGTACGCTATGTCGAACTTGTTTGTAAGCCGAGGTAACACAGAAAATGTCAGTTCTAGAATAACACCCGAGAGAGAGAACGGAAGTGTTCTCCAAAATGGTAAAGCACCTCTCGAGCAGAAAGCTATTGTCACGTAATAGGGACCTGGAAACGTGGTTACGTATTAAACTGGTAACTCCCGACGACGCGGACGAAGTAAGAATGTGTCTTGCTCGAACATACTGTAAGGGGACATTAGATCTTATCATTAATTCACCAGCATTCAAGATAATACAATTGAGCTTGTTTCAAAGCTTCGCTATGACAGAAATTCAAAAGTATGGCTAATAGTGATTTATTCAGCAATTTACAGCAGAACTCTAGGAAACCGAGACAGACTACCCAAGACTTTCTTCTGGAAATCGAAGGATTAGTTTATATGGATTTAAGGGAGTACTCAGTAGAAACAGGCGACCCTATTGTGCTGATTAGAAGAATCATCATGACCGGTTTGCCTGGTGACATTGCAGATTTGTTAGTGAAAAGAGTCCCACCTTGACGAAATCATTAGTAAAGCTAACAAACTTACGTCGCAAGGGTCGCGAGTGCCCTATCATAACCCACGTGAACCATTACTTATAGCTGCAACACAGAATGTGCCAACCGGCACCAAACCCGTGCCATACTGCTTTTTCCATTGCGCTCAAGGCCATAGAACCGTCAACTGTAAGGTAATGTATGCTGTTATTGCCATCACAGACCAGACCATAGAAGAATCGATTGTCCCTTTCATGAAAGCTGACAAGGCCAAGCCTCGCACCCTCTTGGCCCACTTGTCACAATCATATAAGTATAGCTGACCGTACGCTAAACAATTACTAAGGGAGACCGATTATCACCCTTAAGTAGGCGGGAAGGAACGCGACTGCTTTATTGATACCGGAAGTGTAAAGAACACAGCATTAAGATCACTCAAGTTTGCGTCGAGGGCTAGGAAAGCCAGACAGACCTCTCGTTGGTGTAACGGGTGCATTGCTAGATACTGTGGAGGAAAGGGATTTTGTGGTCAGAATATCCCCAAAGTTGAGAGTTCATAGATTTATTGAAACAAATTCTTGTCCATTCCTGGGAGATATGCTAATCGGCATAGATTTTTTGCGTAGATTCGAGTTAAATTTTAACCATACATTCTCACCTAGCATATCATTTAATCCTTAATAACGAGCCACTTAATGTCACTTACACTGATAAGCCATCACGGTGTCGCTTTTGTGCATGGGAAATCGACATTTCAAATTGGGAACGTGAAAGATTTGTTCAGTTTAAAAGATTCCTCTGACAGAATCAGAGAAACTACTATAATACCCCCTCAGTCTGGCAAATTCATCAATGCCACAATTAGTCGTGTGACACAGTCAGACTGCGATGTGTTTATTGAAGGGTACATCGATGAAGTATTAGTTCCTCGATCCCTTGTTAAGGCCACTCGTAAAGTTGCAAGTGTATTGGCTATAAACCCCAGTGACAAGAGCGTAAGGTTGCTTGCAGACATGGTTTTAAGCAAAGTCAACAACAGATGTTGAGATCTGTATGAGATCTGTATGGAGAAAAAAGCGACCTTGGTGCAGTACCAGGAATTTATCACTATATCCCCACGGGTGATACCACGCCCATAGGGACAAGACAGTGAAGACTTCCACACACAGCTAAGGAAACCATTAAAGATGGGTGTCAAAATATGCTCAGAAGTAAAGTAATTAAACCCTCCACATCACCTTGGATATCTCCTATAGTTTTAGGAAGAGAAACATCCAATAGTTACCATTTTAGTAGTGAATTCAGACAATTGAACTTTAAAATTACACTAGACTCGTACCCTCTACCTCGAATGGAAGAATTGATTGATGAACTTGGGCACAATAGTATATTTACCGTTCTCGATGGTCAAGTGAACTAAATCCTGATGATCGTCCAAAGACAGCG
>NW_020871915.1:1032648-1035148 GCF_003789085.1 Penaeus vannamei
ATATAAATAGAGTTTCTAAATTAATCCTATCTGGAATTAGCCCAGTAGAGGTAATACATTTTACATGAAATACATTATAAAGTCGATCTGATTCCTATATGAACTCAGAAAATGCATAGACTGTAATCTATATCATGAGAGTGAACGATGGTTATGAACTAATAGGATAACGGAAATTAAAGGTAAGAGATTAAAGGATAAGAGGTGAAAGAGATATATATATATATATATATAATATTATATAATATATATATATATATATATATATATATATAATATATTACATATATTGCATATATACATACATATATATTGTATGTATATATATGTATATATATATATATATTATATATATTATATATATTATTATATATATATATATATATATATATATATATATATTATATATATATATATATATATATATATAATACATACATACATACATATATATATACACACACACACACACACACACACCACACACACACACACACACACACACACACACATCACACATATATGTATGTATGTACATTTGTGTGTGCACGTGTGTGTGTGTGTATGTGTGTCTATACGCACACACACATATATTACACTACACTGTTTCTCCTCCACACTTTGCCCTAAGCCGTTGATGCCGCAAAATTGCTCTGTACTGCACATGCTTATCTAAAAACCAATGTATAAAAGAGAGAAAGAGAGAGAGAGAGAGAGAGAGCGCGAGCGAGAGAGAGCGCGAGCGAGAGCGAGCGAGGGAGATGGCGAGTATGTGAAGAGAAGGGCAGAGTAAGTTAAATCTGGCGCTGATAATCCGTAGAGTTATGTCCTTGGAACATAGAGCATTAGGCCAAATACGATACGCTGCACGTATAATCAGACTTGAAAATTGAAAGATTAAAAAATTCTGTGAATAAAGAGATAAGATTCGTATCAAATCAAGAATCACAGATGATGGAAGCACAGAGCAAGTCACCGACAGAATGGTCGACCCGCATTATTACTAAAATTATTATGATTATAAAATGATATAATAGTAATTGCACCCAAGTAATGATAAAACTGATATGATAAGATGGTAATAGTATATACGATGATAATAATTTTGATCATCTTTGTACCTACAGTAGGATGGTATTTACACTCTAAATAAAACTTGTTTCGATTATTACCTTTAATTTACTCATTTGATATTATTGTCTTTCTTTCGTTAACCATTCGAACTAGGTATACATGGAAAGATATATCAAACAAAAAAGGATGCTTACAACACTGAAGATCACTTACATATCCAATCATTATATTATGAGTTTTTGCTGCTTAAGTATATTTTCATTATAATAAAATCACCGAGATAGTTTATGTTTATTTGCCGCAGCCAACTAAACGAATCAATGTGATAAATACACATAATCACGATACTGCAAGGAATTCCAATTAACGGTCTCGGATGGTGTCCATTATAGAGAATAACGTCATGATAATCAATCAGTGATCGATAACACATGTATGCAAAGGAAGGCACTGCATTTGCATTTCTCGGGATTTCATCGTTCATACTTCAGGCAACTAATAAGGCATTCGAAAGTTTAACAAATCTCGCGCTGGAGATTGATAAGTTTCTCAATTATCTAGCTGGGTATTACGAAGTTTAACAAGTCTAACGAGATATTAGCAAATTAACGTCTCTGTCAAGGTATTTGCGTTTCACGAGAGCGAGAGAGAGAGAGAGAGAGGGGGGTGGAGAGAGACAGAAAGAGAGAGAGAAGGGGGCGAGGAAGAGGGGAGGGAGGGAGGGAGAGTGAAAGAGAGTGAATAGAGAGTATTGGAAGATGATTATAAAAGTCTCCTGGCCATATATAGATAGATCGGTATGTAGGTAGATAGATAAATATACAGATAATCTAAAACAAGACAAAATAGTACAGTGCATATTGAAACTGCCTATTGCACAATGCTGAACTAACACCCTTCTCAGGGAATATTAGCATGCTTTGAATATTGAGCATGAATTATCGGATAATGATTACCCTTACATGGATTATCCATCGTTATCATAACATATCCACCAACGTATGCAATATAGAGGTAAAACATACACCAAGAGTTAAGATTAGGAAGAACACACATACACGACTTTCGCCCTTATAACCACGTGATAAAGGTGATAATAGCATGGGATTATGGGCTTCCCGCCGATCATTTCCTCCCACGGAAGTCCGAGCACAAAGGAAAGGGCGTGAAGTCATGACATCACTCATGACTCGGGACAGGTCGGGCGCAAATGAGGATCGTGGGCGGGGTTTATCGAACACATGGGAGCTTCAGCGTTTGCATGAACGCGATGTGTGTCAGTGTATATAGATATAAAGATAGATAAATCTATCTATGTATGTATGTGCGTGTGTTTGTAAACGCATTTGTGTGTGTGTGTGTGTGTTTGTGTGTGTGTGTGTTTACGTGTGTGTGTGTGTGCGTGTGTGAGTGTGTGTATTGTGTG
>NW_020871915.1:1050148-1060148 GCF_003789085.1 Penaeus vannamei
ATAGTATTGTATGTATGTATAGTATAACACATATATATACATGTCTATATAATATATATATATATATAATTATATAAAATATAGATTATAATTTATATATATATTATGTTTGTAGTATTAGTACGAAGAATATAGTATGTATATATGTATGTATAATATATATATAGGTATAATATATTATATAATAGCTTTATATAATATATAATAGATATGTGTGTGTGTGTGTGTGTGAGTGTGTGTGTGGGTGTGTGGTAGTGTGTGTGTGTGTGTGTGGTGAGTGTGGTGTGTGGTATATATGAGGTATTACGGTATTAGGTATGAGTAGGTAGTATTAGTAAGTAATTATATATATTATATATATTAGTTAGATAATATATTTGGTACATATACAGACCATATATAATATGTTGGCGGTGATGTAGAGGGTTATATTCAAGTTTATAGATGAGATAGACATGCATGATATATACATGTCTAGTAATATAGGTAATAGTATATAATATACTTTATATAGTATATATATATATATAATACTATAGTGAGAGATTTTGAATTATCCCGTAATTAATGGTATGAATAATATATGTATATATGTATATATATATCCAGTATTATATACATATATAGAGAGACTATATATGTGAGTGAGTACTATATAGTTATATCTTAGTCAACAATTTCACTCATCACTAGTATACATAATACGAGACATATACATAAGTAGAGCATATAACGTGTATATTAATATATGATACATATAAGTAGCGAGCGTAGTATTTATGTATAATACAGTTGTAGTATTGATGTGTATGTACTACAGTGTACATTTAAATATATAGAATATATATTGTAATATATAAGAGAGTACCTACACCTACTAATCACACCATATCACGTAACTAGACTATACATAACCAGTATATACATAGTATATACATAATAATAGACATAATCACCTATAAATAATAGATGGAGAGCTATATACTATATAATCATTATAACTATAAATATACACTATGAAATGCGTATATATATATCATATATATACCCAATATATAATAACCATATACCTATATATCATATTACTATAATATCAGGTATATATTGTGATACATGTATATAATACTACTCACTTATATACACTATAAATAGTATATAATGCAATACATATATATATAATGATTATAAATTTATAGATAATAGATAGTATAGGAATATATATATCAATTTTATTTACTTAATAATATATTACCAAATAAATACTAGGATACGAGAGAGTATATAGTATATTATATGATAA
The DNA here is from genome assembly GCF_003789085.1 of Penaeus vannamei. Taxonomy (NCBI): domain Eukaryota; kingdom Metazoa; phylum Arthropoda; class Malacostraca; order Decapoda; family Penaeidae; genus Penaeus; species Penaeus vannamei. The sequence continues at coordinate 1,051,449 of NW_020871915.1, forward strand.
TATATATAAAACTGTATATATATATTATAAAGAGGAATCTGGGCGCGCACAGTCTATGCACGGGCGATCACGCGGCTGTAGGGTGTAGTGTCATGTAGTTGAGTTGTAGTGTCTAGTTATGATGTGTGTAGTATGGTCTGTGTGTGTGTAGTGTGTAATGTGTGTGTGGTGTACATTATACTATATAAATATATTACACATATATATATAGAGAAGTGAGAGTAGTAGAGCTTATATATCATATAATAGAGAGATTATATATTATATATTATATATATATATAATAGTAATTATATATAGTAAATATATATATATTATATATATATTATACATCATATACATATGCAGTTATAACACATTATAGTAATACATATGCATATATATATACATATGCAATATATATAGTATAATTAATAATATATTATTATTATTATATATAATATATATATATATATATTATATATGCATATATGTATAATATATATATAATATATAATATTATATAGAATAATATATCTATATTATATAATTATTCTACGTATATATAAAACAAATACTTATTTATTTACTTATTTCGTTCATTATGGCGAACAAAGTTTAATGTAATTATACCAATGATAACAAGAATAATAGCAATGATAATGATTATAATGCTAATGATTATATTAATAGTGATAACAATGATTATGAGATAGTGATACCAATGTTAAAGATTATTCTAAGGATGATGATTCTAATGATAATGCAAATGATAATCTTGATTATAATAATAATGATTTAAGGTACAGATTAAGATTACGATGATCATTGTGGTTGTGATTTTGAATATGATAATAATAACAGCCAACAACAAAAGCAATAGCATATGATAATCACACTACTATTAATAGCCTGCAAAAAATAACTTACATAATAACGTATTCAAAAATACATAATAAATTCAAAATCATCAAGACCGAATGATACCTTCCGAGTGTTACTTCTCATATCCTCTTTCTGTCTGCCATAAAGAGACCAATCACCCGTCTTTCTATTACATGCTGTTCAATTTAGAACACGACAGGCGGCTTTCTTTCCCGGGGAAAAGTAAACTTATGTCAGTGCAGTCAAGATTAAGCTTGTGTATGTTGTTTTTTTTTCGTCAGTGAGGTCTCCGTGAAATGACAATCATTTTCCATTTTTTTTTTTTTTTTTTTTGGGGGGGGGTACCTCTATTGATTTTACGAACAAGGAGATTCCTCCTAGTTCTTATGAAGTTTAACAACACATACGGTAACAAATCTGTTGAAATGTAACTGGTAACAGTGGCTGTTTGAAACAACCTGACAAGTATGCCATCAAAATTCTCTATAAGGAACTTCTAGTAAACAATATAAAAAGAGAGAATAACAACATTGATACATACGCCGGGGACATGGCAAAATCAACGTTATTCGCTGAAGTTATTAAGAGTATAGCTTTGTTCTGACAATTACTGGTTTATTCTAAACCATTTTATCATCATGGCAAAGTATATTGTCATCAATTCTAATAATGTTCATGAATAAAGTCAAGTAGCCCCTGATTTCCTTACATTATTGCCGTCTGCCATTAATAGTATGGACCGATTTTGATTTTGGGAAATATACAATCCGCTGGGTCCTTAGAGATTAGAGTGCAATGGAAAGGTTCTTGAAAATCTAGCCGATAATCCATAAATCTATACTATATGCCTTGAGACTGAAATATTTAGCATAAGAGAGAAGAAGAAATAGGAATGCTGTATATTGTTAACATTGTATGCCATTTGTTAAACTACTGGGGAATCTGAAAGTAACTAAGGATCATTACGCTGAATGCGTTGAAATAAAACCATATTCCTGTATTATTATTCATAGTATTAGTATTACAAAAATGTGTTACATAAACCATTTAGAGTTAGAAAGAAAATTGTTAACATTTACTCAAGACGTCCCCAAGTCTAGAGAATAGAGAATCTGTTCATTTCTGGTTTTCTCTATCACATCATCTCCGGGGAGTTTGTATGTCAGTGCTAACCTGTAATGGTGTTTTGTAGGGACCATAATATCTAACATGTTCTTTCGGGATGCTACAAAAACTGTTTTGTAGTCTTAATATAATTTTATCATATATATATATATATATTAATATATATATATATATATATAATTATTATATATACTATATATATATATATATATATATATAATATATATATATATATATATATATATATATATATATATATATATATTCATTCCATAAATTATATATATATATATAATACATACATATTAATATCACATTATATATATATATATAGATATATATATATACACACACACATATATATATATATACATACATACATTATTTATATAAATTATATTATATATAGGTATATATAATAGCTAAAATATAATATATATATATATCTTATATTATGAACACACACACACCACACACACACACACACACACACACATATATATATATAATATATATATATATATATTATATATATATATATATATATATAGTAGGTGTACAAACACCTATGTGTAATATGTTATATATATATATATATATATATATATAATATATATAATATATATTATATATAATATAATTATATGTGTATATACATAGATATATTATATATATATAATAATATATATATACACATATATATATATATATATATATATATATATATATATATATATAATACATATATTATATACATATATATATATAATAATATATATATATATATTATATATACACTATACATACATACACATACATACATATAGATACATACATATATATATACAATTACGCATTTTATATATGTATATATATATGCATATCTATATATGTGTGTGTGTGTGTGTGTGTGTGTGTGTGTGTGTGTGTGTGTGTGTGTGTGTGTGTGGTGGTGTGTGTGTGTGTGTGTGTGTGTGTGTGTGTGTGTGTGCCTACTTGGTGCCTTCATATAGTCAACAACTTGCAGGAAATCTAAGCAGCACAGATACCATCATATTTATTTATACAATTCAAATTTAATTTCTTTTATAACAATACCCAAAATAAATTATCATAATTATAGTTTATTCTTCCTAAATTAAATCAATGCAAATTATTCATGTGAAGATGCAATTTAATTATCATGTCAAGTATAACATCCTATTCCCGTTAATGATATCCGTACGCTAAACCCCTGTGATAAGTAATGTATCGCAGGAAAGACGCGCGATTTTGGTCCTTATGAGATCGTCATTAGGTCGATTTTGGCCCGAAGTGGAGGCCTCCCACTGACAGCTAATCTCAAAGGTAAACTTCAAACAATGGTAATGTGTTGAAGTGTAAAATCTGACGTGACAGGCGCAGCTACCTAGTGATTGATGACTCTAATGTCAGCAGAATTAGAAGAAATTACCAATAGTTTAAATGCAGTGAACAAGAAATTATGGCCAGAATGTTGTATACATTTAGTAAATGAACAGTTTATATCTTTCTTAACACGGTACCGCGAGTAATAAAATAAAAGTCATTTATAGTATAATCAAATAACAAAGATGATTCATAACAATGGGTTTACTTATACATCCTCATAGAATATTAGCGCAAGGATATTAGCGCAGATTCTTGGATATTTGACGAAAATAAGTCATGCCTACAGTCTGAAATCAGTGCATCTTCCGTCACTGAATACTGGTTTCCATCCAGTCAATGAAACGGCTTAAGTGCATGAAAGTAGAACATAAAGGGAAAAAATCAGCAATGTGATTCCTGTTCGTGCCACTTTGTGTTGAGAGAAGAGTGGAAGCATCTTTTTAAAGCGTTTTCAAGTGCCCTGTATCGAGAACATCATAGGCCTTTAGCTATACTTGAATTGAATATGTTTCCGCTGACTGGAAATCCTTAAGGGAATGCAATAAATAGGCGGCAAATTCTGAAATGATTTTGGAACTCGGTTGTCAGGTCACAAGCGAGTTCAAAGATTGGTGTTATGATCATTATTAGTTTGAAGTTTTTATAATTATCACTGACCTGACGATGATATTTGAAACCAATCTTAAGAACATTGCCTCATTAATGCTTCCTTAAGCACGACACAAAGTTCATTTCTATAGCTACTATGACAAGTTTAAATTGCTGTGAGAGGCCATGCATAATCAAACGTTATTTAAATACCTACTTGGATACACATACATTGTGTAAGTGTGTGCATGCATTTCTGTGTCTATAAATGCACCGATTGATATTCTGGGATTTTGTTATGAATATGCAGCTGCAGTGTATTGGCTGTTTGCTCTGTTACTACCGACAGTGACAATTATAGGTACCTGTTGATGGATATCTCAAGAAATATGCACTATTCTCGCCCCTATGACAACGCCCTACGGTCGATTTTGGCTCGAAAAGGAAGTATCCCGCTGGCTGCTAATCCTTGAGTAAACACAACACAATGAAGGGGTAGTGAACCATGAACATCCCAGGGTCTGATACCAGTTGGCCGATGGCTTTAAAGTCAGGTCAACAGGAAATTCGTAATATATGATTTTTCCGCTTTTTAATTCTATATTATCGGTTATATTTCATTGAAGAAGTATAGCTTCATTTATAGAGTTACAAGTACTAATTGAGACAATATTAGGATTGTATACAATCTGAACTAGATACCGTATATCAATTTTTCTTTTTCACAAATTTATAGTATTAAAACATTCGATTATGAATGTGCTGCTACATACAATGAGTGTATTTTAGTCAGGATTTCCTGCTTCTGGTTTCTGTTAATGGTATGTATCCCCAACTGGGATAATTATAGGTATCAGGTATCTAGCGATGGTTATCTGAGGTATGGTACATGATTCTCGGCCTTATGACAAGGTCACAAGGTTGATTTTGGCTTGGAATAGAAGCACCCTGCTGAAAGTTCTTCCCCAAAATAAACACAAGACAATGGAGAGGCGATGAAGCATGAAATTTGACATGACATGACAGCCTCAGACACAACGTAACTGAGGTCTTTAAAGGTAAGGTCAGCAGAGAGAGGATTTCTTTTCTCATCTTTAAACTCGATATTAAGGTGACCTTGCTGACATCTAATGTGGTTAACATGCGCTGTAATATTTGTGCTACAGGAAATGAATTTAAATGTTACAACCTTTTTCTTTTCATGCATAACACATCCTGCTTGTTTATGTGTATATATAATATATATGATACATACATATAATATATTATATATATATATATATATATATATATATATATATATATATATTATTATATTTAATAAATATAAATATATAATAAATAATATATATATATATATGTGTGTGTGTGTGTACAAACCACAGATTTTGGTTTGAAATGAACTCGCAATTCCCTGAATACAATGAATGAATTTAAAAGAAACCCAAACTGCAGTAAGTAAGCTGTGTTAATAAACAAGTAGATTGCAACCTACAAATTGATTGCTACTTTGTTCCCTTTATATAAACAATTTGCATAAAATCTTAGCAGCACATATATTATATTTATTTATACAATTTAAAACAAATTTCTATTACAGCAATAATGTCTATAAATAATCATAATCATAGTTTATTATTCCGAAGTTAAATTAATGTAAGTTATTGATATGAAGATGCAATTTAATGGTCATCAGTTAAGAAATGGTATCGCAGGAAAGACGCGCGATTTTGGTCCTTATGAGATAGTCATAAGGTCGATTTTGGCTTGAAGTGGAGGCCTCCCAGTCACTGCTAATCTCAAAAGTAAACAGAACACAATGGTAATGTGGTAAAGTGTAAAATCTGACATGACAGGCGCAGCTACCTAGTGATTGATGACTCTAAGGTCAGCAGAAATGGAGGAAATTACAAATAGTGTAAATGTAATGAGCAGCAAATTATGGCCACAGTGTCGGGTGCGTTTCGTACATGTACATTTTATCTAATTCTTAACACAATGGATGTGGTGCTACATATAGTGAGTGTATTTTAGTCAGGATTTCCTATTTCCGGTTTCCTTTAATGATATGCATCCCCAACTGGGATAATTATAGGTATCAGGTATCTGGCGATGGTTATCTGAGGTATGGTACACGATTCTCAGCCTTATGACAAGGTCACAAGGTTGATTTTGGCTTGGAATATAAGCACCCTCCTGAAAGCTTTTCCCCAAAACAAACACAACACAATGGAGAGGCGATGAAGCGTGAAAATTGACATGTCTTTAAAGGTAAAGTCAGCAGAGAGAGGATTTCTTTTCTCATCTTTAAACTCGATATTAAGGTCACCTTGCTGACATCTAATGGAGTTAACATGCGCTGTAATATTGTGTGCTATAGGAAATGATTTTAAAAGCTACTATCGTTTTTCTTTTCGTGCATATAATATATTAGATATAATATAATATATATATATATATATATATATATATGTATATACATAACATATATCATATATAATATATATATATATATATATATATATAATATATATATATATATATATATGTGTGTGTGTGTGTGTGTGTGTGTGTGTGTGTGTATAAATACATATACATAACATATATCATATATAATTAACATATATACATATGTAGTGGGACTATCCGCCCACTTTGTCCTACCACGGTACCCCCCCCCCTTCTTGGTATGACAAGTCCATGGCACGAGTCAGTCAAGGAACCCAACGGAAAATGGGCACTGATATTGTTTTATTTATCCTTCTGTCAAGAGTTTTTATCCTCATATGTTTGTCTTCCGTGATGGAGATGCGGGGTGCCGCCCGTAAGCATGTGTGCAACGTACGTGGGCTTAGCCACGTACGTGCTAATAAAATTACCACTCCTATGCTCAGTTTAAGTCGAAAAATTGTATGGCGTCTGCTAGTGACGTCACACTAGTGTTTTGCTACGTCATTAGTGACGTCATAAACCGTGACAATGCAGCCACTCACGAGTGTCCACGAGAGTACACGATACCCCGGTAGAGGGCGCTGATACCCCCTGGTACTTTTAGGGTAGTACCATTACCGGGAGATCTGGGCTCGCCTCCTTCCTGTTCGGACCCCGCTGCTACACGTAAGGTCACGGCCATCATTATGTATTTTACAGGGAAATGACCAATGATTTATTTTATACCTTAGTGACTGGTGCAAGAAGGGTAAACTTGTAAGCTAGGGTCTAAGACGAAAATAAACAAACAAACAAGCAGCGTATCGTTCATGATTTCCCCCAGCAAATTAGTGATGACAAAGTTCAGCGTAAAACATTGTAAAACATTTCTTTTATAGCAATGCTTCATATAAGTAAACATAACTTATTATTCCGAAGTTAAATTAATGTAAGTTATTGATATAAAGATCCAATTTAATGATAACATCTCACTCCCGTTAATGATATACATACGCTAGACCCCTTACTGTGATAAGTATAGGTGTCAGGTCCCAGGAAATGGTATCGCAGGAAAGGCGCACAATTTCTGTCCTTGTGAGATTGTCATAAGGTTGATTTAAGCTCGAAGTTGAGGCCTCCCACTGATAGCTAATCCCAAAGGTAAACTTAACACAATGGTAATGTGGTGAAGTGCAAAATCTGGCATGACAGGCGCAGCTACATAGTGATTGATGACTCTAAGGTCAGCAGAAATAGAGGAAATTGCCAATAGTTGAAATGCAATGAGCAGCAAATTCTGGCTACAGTGTCGGGTGCGTTTAGTATATGTACAGTTTATATCATTCTTCACACTCTGGTACTGCAAGTAACAAAATCAAAGTTATTTATAGTATAATCAAATAACAAAGATTATTTATAACAATGAGTTTACTTATACATCCTCATAGGATATCAGCGCAGAGATTCTTAGATATTTGACGAAAATAAGTCATGCCTACAGTCTGAAATCAGTGCATCTTCCGTCAATGGATACTGGTTTTCATCCAGTCAATGAAACGGCTTAAGTGCATGAAAGTAGAACATGAAAGGAAAAAATCAGCAATGTGATTCCTGTTCGTGCCACTTTGTGTTGAGAGAAGAGCGGAAGCATCTTTTTAAAGCGTTTTCAAGTGCCCTGTATCGAGAACTTCATAGGCCTTTAGCTATACTTGAATTGAATATGTTTCCGCTGACTGGAAATCCTTAAGGGAATGCAATAAATAGGCGGCAAATTCTGAAATAATTTTTGGTACTCGATTGTCAGGTCACAAGCGGGTTCAAAGATTTGGTGGACGATGATATTTGAAACCAATCTTAAGAACATTGCCTCATTAATGCTTCCTTAAGCACGACACAAAGTTCATTTCTATAGGCTACTATGAGCAAGTTTAAATTGCTGTGAGAGGCCATGCATAATTAAACGTTATTTAAATACCTACTTGGATACACAAACATTGTGTAAGTGTGCGCATGCATTTCTGTGTCTATAAATGCACCGATTGATATTCTGCGATTTTGTTATGAACATGCAGCTGCAGTGTATTGGCTGTTTGCTCTGTTACTACCGACAGTGACAATTATAGGTACCTGTTGATGGATATCTCAAGAAATATGCACTATTCTCGCCCCTATGACAACGCCCTACGGTCGATTTTGGCTCGAAAAGGAAGTATCCCGCTGGCTGCCAATCCTTGAGTAAACACAACACAATGAAGGGGTAGTGAACCATGAACATCCCAGGGT
>NW_020871915.1:1065148-1080148 GCF_003789085.1 Penaeus vannamei
TGATAAGCATAGGTAGGTCCCAAGGGACAGTATCGCAGGAATGACGCACAATTTTCGTCCTTTGGACATAGTCATAAGGCCGATTTTGGTTTAAAGTGTAGGCATCCCACTGACTGCTAATCTCAAAAGTTAACAGAACACAATGGTAATGTGGTGAAGTGTAAAATTTGACATGACAGGTGCAGCTACCTAGTGATTGATGACTCTAAGGTCAGCAGAAATTGAGGAAATTACCAATAGTTTATATGCAGTGAACAACAAATTCTGGCCACAGTGCCGGGTGCGTTTATACGTATATGTCCAGTTTATCACTCTTAACACAATGGTACTGCGAGTAACAAAACAAAAGTTATTTATAGTATAATCAAATAGCAAAATTGGTGTACACCAATGAGATCACTTTTACATCCTCCTAGGATATCAGCGCAGAGATTCTTGGATATCTGACACGCCTACAGTCTGAAATCAGTGCATATTGCGTCACTGAATACTGGTTTTCATCCAGTCAAAGAATCACGGCGTGCATGAAAGTAAAACATAAAAGAAAAAAATAGCGCTGTGATTCCTGTTTGTACCACTTTGTATCGAGACGCATCTTTCAAACGTTTTTCCTGTATTGAGAACATCATAGACTATTGAATTTCCTTGAATTGACTTATTGTCTGCTTAAATCCTTTAAGGAAAAGAATAATTAGGCGACAAATTCTGAAATCATTATGGTAATCGGTTGTCAGGTCACAAATGAAGTCAATCATAGCGTTTTTGACCATTATTAGTTACTCAAATACATACTTTGGCACATCCACACAGTGTATGCATGCATTACTGTAAGTGTGTGTCTATACATGCACCGATTAATATTCTGGGACTTTGTTAAGAATATGCAGTGCAGTGTAGTGGCTGTTTGGTGTATTACTACCGACAGTGACAATTATAAGATATCCATCACCGGGTACCTGGTGATGGATATCTCAAGAAATGCGCGCTATTCTCGCCCCTATGACTGTGCCCTATGGTCGATTTTGGCTCGAAAATGAAGTATCCCGCTGGCTCCTAATCCCTGAGTAAATACAACACAATGGAAAGGCAGTGAACCATGACATACCAAGATCCGATTCCAGATGGCCTGTGGCTTTAAAGTCAGGTCAACAGAAAAAAAATCGTAAAGATATATGATTTTTCCGCTTTTTAATTCCTTATTATAGGATATATCCAATTGCAGAAGTATAGATTATTTTTACTAATTTTAAAGCATTCGATTATGGATGTGCTGCTACATATAGTCAGTATATTTTAGTCAGGATTTCCTGCTTCCTGTTTCCGTAAATGGTATGCATCCCCAACTGGGATAATTATAGATATCAAGTAACTGGCGATGGTTATCTACGGTATGGTACACGATTCTCGGGCTTATGACAAGGTCACAAGGTTGATTTTGGCTTGAAATATAAGCACCCTGCTGAAAGTTTTTCCCCAAAACAAACACAATATAATGGAGAGGCGATGCGTGAAATATGAAATGACATGACAGCCTCAGACACAACGTAACTGATGTCTTCAAAGGTAAGGTCAGCAGAGAGAGGATATTTTTCTCATCTTTAACTCGATGTTAAGGTCATCTTACTGACATCTAATGTGGATAACATGCGCTGTAATATTTTGTGCTATAGGAAATGATTTTAGATACTATTATCGTTTTTTCATACATAACACATCCTACTTGTTTATGTTCATGTATGTGTATTATATATATATTATATATAAACCGCAGATTTTGGCTCGAAATGAACTCGCAAAAATACAATGAATGAAGTAAGTTAATTAACAAGTAGATTGCAACATATAAATCGATTGCTACTTTGCTCCCTTCATATAGTCAACAATTTGCATGAAATCTAAGCAGCACAGATACCATATTATTTATTCATACATTTTTTTCATAGCAATATTTTCTATAGATGATCATAATCATATTTTATTATTCCGAAGTTAAATTAATGTAAGCTATTGATATGAAGATGCAATTTAATGATCAGTTTAGATATGTAAAATCCTACTCCCGTTAATGATATACATACGCTAGACCCCTTACTGTGATAAGTATAGATGTCAGGTCCCAGGAGATGGTATCGCAGGAAAGACGCGCGATTTTGGTCCTTATGAGATCGTCATAAGGTCGATTTTGGCCCGAAGTGGAGGCCTCCCACTGACTGGTAATCTTATACGTAAACTTGACACAATGGTAATGTGGTGAAGTGTAAAATCTGACGTGACAGTTACACCTACCTCGTGTCTGATGACTCTAAAGTCAACAGAAATGGAGGAAATTACCAATGGTTTAAATGCAGTAAAATCCAAATTATGGCCACTAAGTCGGGCACGTTTAAAATATGTACAGTTTATATAAGCAGTTATAATAATCAAATAGCAAAGATGATTTATAATAATGGGATTATTTTTACATCCTCATAGGGTACAAGTACAGAGATACTTGGATATTTTAGTCTGAATTCAGTGCATATTCCGCCACTGAATACTGGTTTTCGTCGTCAATGAATCAGTGTTTACGTCCACGAAAGTAATTCCTGTTTGTCCCACTTTGTATTGGGAGACGTGGAGGCATCCTCTTTCAAACGTTTTCAGGTGCCCTGTACCAACAACATAAGTCGTTTAATATCCTTAAATTGAGTTATTTCCCGCCAAGGGCGGCTTCTAAAATAAGTGTGGTAATTGCTTGTCAGGCCACAAGCGAGGTCAAAGTTTATGTTTAAGGTCACTATTAGTTTCAGGTTTCCTTCATTTTCTCACTGACCTGACTTATCTTAAAAATGCTGCCGCATTCATGCTTCCTTAAACATGGCAGTTGATTTCTATCAGCTACTATGAGAAAGACTAAATTGCAGTGAGAAGTCATGCATAATTAAATACTAAAGTACTTACTTGGACACATACTGTGTAACTGTGTGCAAGCATTTCTGTATGTGTTTATACGTGCATCGATAGATGTTCTGAGATTTTGTTACAAATATGCAGTTGCAGTGTAGTGTTTTTTGTCTATTACTACCGACAGTGACAATTAAGATATCCATCACCAGATACCTGGTGATGGATATCTTAAGAAATGTGCATTATTCTCGCCCCTACGATAGCGTCTTACGGTCAATTTTGGCTTGAAAAGGAAGTACCAGGGTCCGATACCAGTTAGCTGGTGGCTTTAAAGTCAGGTTAACATAAAACTCGTAAAGATATCTGATTTTTCCGCTTTTTAAATTCCATATTATAGGATGTATCTAATTGCAAAAGTATAGCTTATTTTATAGTTACATATACTAATTAAGATAATGTAAACGTATACAATATGAACTAATGAGTGTATTTCCGTCAGTATTTCCTGCTTCTGGTTTCCGTTAATGGTATGCATCCCCAAATGGGATAATTATAGGTATCAGGTATCTGGCGATGGTTATGTGAGGTATGACACAATTCTCGACCCTATGCTGAGGTCACAAGGTTGATTTTGGCTTTGGATTGAAACATCCCGCTGACTGCTAATCTAACGTGGTTAACATGCGATGTAAACCTTTGTGCTATAGGAAAAGCTTTTAGATACTGTTTCCAGCTAAGAAGTGAAATATCATACTCCCGTTAATGATATACATACGCTAGACCCCTTACTGTAACTGTTACTTATAGGTGTCAGGTCTCAAGAGACAGTATCGCAGGAATGACGCACAATTTTCGTCCGTAAGACATCGTCAATGGTAATGTGGTGAAGTGTAAGAAGACATCTGACTGCTAATCTCGAAGGTAAACTTGACACAATGGTAATGTGGTGAAGTGTAAAATCTGACATACCAGGCGTAGCTACCAAGTGACTGATGTCTCTAAGGTCAGCAGAAATGGAGAAAATTACCAATAGTTTATATGCAGTGAACAGCAAATTATGGCCACAATGTTGGGTACGTAATGCAAATTTACTACGAATAATGCAAAAACTACAGTTTTTTTCTTAACACAATGGTACTACGAATAATAAGTAAAAGTTATTTATAGTATAATCAAGTAGCAAAGAGGATTTATAGTACTAGGATGACTTATACATCCTCATAGGGTACAAGTGCAGAGATTCTTGGATATCTGATGTCCGAATTCAGTACATCTTCCGCCACTGAATACTGGTTTTCATCGTCAATGAATCATTTACGTCTATGAAAGTCATTTCTTTTTAGAAGCATCTTTTTCAAACGTTTTCGAGTGCCCTGTGTCAACAACATAGGTTGTTTAATATCCTTGAAATAATTATGGTAATCAGGTCAACGATTGCGTTTATGGTCATTATTAATTTCGAAGTTTCCTTCATTTTTCTCATTATTACCAACGACAATTATAGGTACCAGGTGCCTGATGATGGATATCTCAAGAAATAGGCGGTATTATCGCCCCCTATGACTGGGTCTATGGTCGATTTTGGCTTAAAAGGAAGTAGCTCGCTGGCTTCTAATCCTCGAGTAAACACAAAACAATGGAAAAGATCCGATACCAGTTGGCCGGTGGTTTTAAAGACGGGTCAACAGTGAAAACTCGTAAAGATATCTGATTTTCCGCTTTTCAATTACATATTATAGGATATATCTAATTGTAGAAGCATAGCTCGTTTTAAAGCTACATTTACTAATTGAGACAATATAAACATTGTATACAATCTGAACTAAATACCGCATTTTCACTAATTAAGTATATACCTAATACTGAAGCAATCGATTATGAATGTGCTGCTGATTTCCTGCTTCTGGTTTCCGTTAATGGTATGCATCTCCAAATGGGATAATTATAGGTATCTGGTATCTGGCGATGGTTATCTGAGGTATAATACACAATTCTCGACCTTATGTCAGTGTCAGGAGGTTGATATTGGCTTGGAATTGGAGCACCCTGCTGAATGCAATTCCCCAAAACAAAAAGACAATTGAGTGGCAATGAAGCGTGAAATTTGACATGCCTTTAAGGTAAGGTCAGTTGAGAGAGGATTTTTTATCATCTTTAACTCGATGTTAAGGTCATCTTATTGACATCTGATGTGGTTAACATGCGATGTTATAGAATAATGTTTTTAGATGCTATTATCGTTTTTTTCCCTAGATAATATAACATCCGCCTGTTTATGGCAACTAAATACTTATTTATTTACAGACTACTCGACCTTGCTACCATAAGATCGATTTCTAACTGTGAATCAAAGGTGATTTTCAGGTAAATGAGATCCGATAGGTGATCGTCACTGCACACACACACACACACACACACACACACACACACACACACACACACACACACACACACACACACACACAGCACACACACACACACACACACACACACACACACACACACACACACACACACACACACACTGGTTCGTGTTTGATACTGTTAAAAATTGTGGATAAATAAGCAGTTGTAATGTAGTGGATGTCTAAAGAAAATTACGTTATTCTTGCCTATAAACAGTGCCCTGGCTGCTAATCCTTGAGTAAATGTAACACAGTAGAAAGTTTGTTCTTTTTAATACTTTTTAATGACGCGTTTTAATATTTCAAATAAAAGAACATATCTTTTATCAAGTTGCACAAATCAACCGCGACACTTCATAGATACTATTATGTTTAGAGTATTCTCTGTCCCGTAGAAAATTTGAGTTTAATTCTTATCGTTAATTCTTTGTTTGATTAATGCCCAGCGATAAGATTATGAATAATTAACAACCCTTAGCTATAAAATAATGGTTATCATAGAGTCAGGAATTTCTGCCTCGGTTTTCCGTTAATGGTATGCATACGGTAATGCCTCCAACTGGGATAATTATAGGTATCAAGTATCCAGCGATGGTTATCTCAGGAATGGTTATGATCGTTCTATGGCAAATCTTAAGGTTGATTTTGGCTTGGAACTGAAGCATCCCGCTGACTGCTAATCCTTAAAGCAAATATAAGACAATGGAAGGGCAGTAAAGCGTGAAAAACGACATGATAGCTACAGATACCAAGTGATTGATCCCTTTAAGGATAGGTCAGCCAGGTCAGCAGAACTGTATTACTTATTTTATTCATACAGAATACATACAACCTTACGACAAATATTTTGTCTTTACAATTGGATGGTCAGTTTACAAGCTAAACAAAACATATCAATGTTAATATTAGCTTCAAAGTCAGGTCAACAGAAAAGGAAATTCGTTAATATATTTGACTTTTTGCTTTTTATTTCCTTATCATAGGATATATCTAATTGTACCATTACAGCTCCTTTCACCAAGTTACATGTAGTGATTGATACAATACAGACATTATTGTAATCAATATAAACGAGATACCGCAGACATTTGTACTTTTTTATACTTTTTAATGGCGCATTGTAATATTCCAAACAATAGGATATATTTATTTCTTTAAGTTTAATTTCTTTTACCAAGTTAAACAAATCGACTACGACACTGTACAAATACTATATTCAGAGTATTCTATGTGCCATAGAATACTTGAGTTTAATTCTTATCGTTAATGTATTTGGTTAATGCTGAGCGATAAGATTATGAATAATCAACAACCCTCAGCTGTAAAGTAATTGGTATAACATAGTCTGGATTTTCTGCCTCGGGTTTCCGTTAATGGTATGCATACGGTAATGCCTCCAACTGGGATAATTATAGGTATCAGGTATCTAGCGATGGTTATCTCAGGAATGGTACACGATTCTCGTTCTTATGGCAACCTCTTAAGGTTGATTTTGGCTTGGAATTGAAGCATCCCGCTGTCTGCTAATCCTTAAAGCAAACACAACACAATGGAAAGGTGATGGAGCGTGAAAAATGACATGATAGCTACAGATACCAAGTGACTGGTCCCTTTAAGGGTAGGTCAGCCAGGTCAGCAGAACTGTATTTATTATTTTTTAAATACAGAATACATACAAACTTACGACAAGTATTTTGTTTTTACAATTGGATGGTCAGTTTATAAGCTAGACAAAACATATTAACTATTATTTTCTAGTATATATATATATATATATATATATATATATATATATATATATATATATATATATATATATATATATTGCATGTATATACACGTATGCAAATGTTAACTGTTTAATAGTCTGGATTCCCTGTTTCCGGCTTCTGTTAATGATTTGCCTTTGCTAGAAACCTTGACTGTGATAATTACAGGTTTTACGAGCTTACTGATAGTTATCTGAAGTATTGTTTTATGATTCTCGACTTTATGATAACGTCATAAGGTCGACTTTGGCCTGAAGAAAAGGGAACCGGAGGTTGTGCGTTCACCCTGCTGAATGCTATTCCCTAAAACTAGCACAACACAGTGAAGAGACGATGAAGCGGGAAATTTGACACGACAGCCTCATATACAAAGTGACAGATGCCTTTAAGGTCAGGTCAGGATTTTTTTTTCTAATCTAACTCATTGTTGAAGATCACCTTATTGACAGCCAACGGGGTTAACATGCGATGTAAAACTATGCTATTGGAAAGATTTTAGTTGATATCGATTTTTGTCATCCAGAATAACACATCCTGCTTGCTTATGACACCTAAATACTTAATTTCTCATAACTGTAAAGATGGTCATACAAAGGATGGTACAGTATTGTTACCATAAGATTGAAGTCCAACTGTAAAAAAAAGTCAAGGTGATTTTAAAGTAAATAATCTCACACACACACACACACACACACACACACACACACACACACACACACACACACATATATATATATTATATATATATATATATATATATATATATATATTATATATATGTAAAATTACTATCACTGACCTCCCATTGACAATGAATCCAATCTCAAGACCGTTGTAGTAATATCCTTGACCGAGACAAAAGTTGATTTCTATTAGCTAATCTTTAAGAGGTGGCGGCATAGCTCAATGGTAGAGCGCTGGCTTTCCAATCGCATGGTCTTGGGTTCGCGCCCAGCTGGCCCTCTCAGTCGACAAGCATACCAGTGCTCATTTACAGCTGGTAAATGAGCACTGGTATGCTTGTAAGGTAACAGTAACGCAGTTATGTTCCATTTGGTATAATACCGGGACAATTCCAGGTCAGTCCCTCGGAGATCTGTTCCATACCTTCCTTGTACCTTCATTTACCTGATGCGAGTACCACCTGGCCACCCCCCACATCGGACATGTAAATGGTAGCGGCCAAAAGCGTATGAGCGAGGGAGTCCAGGTCACGGCACTCGCATACGAGAGAAAACAATTTCATGTAATACGATGTATAATATTTACAATAAATTCTCTTGTATATTTGCAGAAGTATTACAGTAATTCATGGGTACTTCATATCTACCAGTACTTAACACTGAACTTTGTCATCACTAATTAGCCAGGGGAATCATGATACGCTGCTTGCTTGCTAGTTTATTTTCGTCTTATTGCCTAATTTACATGTTTACCACTTTGCACGTCACTAAAGCTTTAAACATATAATTTGACGAGTTCCAGGTAAACTACATAATACTAACTGTGACCTTATGTTGCGGGATAAAAGCAGCGGGTTCCGAGCGGGAAGGAGGCGAGACCAGATCTGCCGGTAGTGGTACTACCCAAAAAGTAACGGGGTGCGGTATCTGCGCCCTCTACAGGGGTATTGTCTACCCTATCGTGGAGACCCGTGAGTGGCTGCGGTCACAGTTCATGACGTCACTAATGACATAGCAAACCACTAGTCTGACATCACTAGCAGACGCCACCCAGTTATATTACTAAAACGGCTAGTTACAATCTGTCAGGTGACCCTATCCTCCTGGTGAGATAGTGCCCTCACATAATTTACTGGATTGGTAATAATTATGTTGGCATGTACGTGGCTAAGTCTACAATAACTACGGGCGGCACCCTGCACTTCCATCATGAGGTAAAAGTACATGTGGATAAAAACACGTGACACGCAAAAGGGTAATAAAACAATATCGGTGCTCATTTTCCGTTGGGTTCCTTGAATCCGTCTCGTGCCATGGACTCGTCATACCAAAGGGGGGGGGGGGGGTACAGTGGTAGGGCAAGGAGTGGGCGACTAGTCCCACTACATGCTGACATCAGCATACTGGGGTCAAAGACGCGGGGCGGAAAGGAATTGGCCACCCTACCGCATCATCCCGTGGCTTAGTAAGCATGTTTCTTTACAAAACATGTCCCTTAAATCCAAATGGATATGGGACCAACTTTGACTTTGAATCTTCACAAAGGTATACCTCACAGAAGGAACACATTACCCTTGTCTTTTGTGAACATCCTATATTCCTGCAACTCCTAAAGTTTCCATTAGTTGGAAGGACAACAGGTAGATGTCTAGATTGATTTACACTTTCATCACGTGAAGGAAGAAGTGCTACTCTCTGTTGTTCAGGAATATCGTTTGAACTTTCAGAAGAATCATATGAAGAATCAAGGTCAATGCTTGAGCTTGAAGTGTTACTGGCACTACTATTAGTTGGCCAAAATGCTCCACGAATTAGACTAAGTGCCAAAGACACTTTAAAGTCAAGAAACTTTTCTTTTCGTTGAACACTATCATGCTTATATTCCATTCAAGAATTTACAGCAGCTATGTCTAAGGAATGAAGAATGACACGTACGGTCTACTTTTTTTTTGATGAACTCCTGTAGTAGGAAAGAACTTGATCATGGACATCAACTCCCCCATTGCTACATTATATTCTCTTACATCAGCAGGTCTGTTCATTACAATATGTTTTCCATCTTAGACCACTTTTTTACTTTATCCTGTGGTTCAAGTGAATGAATAGGTGATCCAAGTAAGATATCTACTAACCTAACGTTATTATAATTTGCTCCTCGGCCAAGCTTAGCCATCTCCTTTTCACGTTTGAATCTAGCATTTTTTCGTAGAAGAGTTTTCTTCGATGTGCCAGTTCCATGTAAATTTAACGTTCTTAGTTCCTCTAACAGTGATGGAGATGTGAAATGCCTGTCGAGAAACATCTGTGTTCCTGTATCTATACTTTTCAGGCTCAGAATGACCGTTGACATTCTACCTGTGTCCACCAGCGAACATCGCTAATTGGACAAGGATGCACACTATGGATTAATGCGCATTATTGGGACATTTAATCTTTCTATGCATGTATTTCTGTGTGTCTCTGCATATATTGATGAATACCCTTAGATGTAATGGCTAGCTGGTAATCTTTAAGTAAACACAATACAATGAAAGGCAGTGAATTGAGACATTTGTATTTTTTCTAGTAATGATGCATTGTAATATTCCATATTATATCTAGTTCTAGAAATTTAGCTTCTTTTGCCAGTTATACGTACGAATTAAGGCACTGTATATATATATATATATATATATATATATATATATATATATATATATATATATATATGATCGTATTTGGTATATAGTTGGTACCAGAGATAATATCAATACCTCAGACAAGGTTATGCTTCTGGTAGTGCTTGTTAGTTTGTTCGTTGGTCAGCAGGACAACTCAAAGAGATAAGAACAGATTTTTATTAAAAATTATTAGCGGATTGTTGCGAGACCTAGGGCGAGGTAATTGGAGAGACCTCGTCCCTGAGCGGACAGGAGAATCAAACTCGGAGGTGCAGAGAAGTCTGTCTATTTTTGTCCAATTCAGTTCAGTTAGATTTGCAGTCTATCTTCGCCCGGGCCTTCTCTCCAGATTGGTCCGGCCTGTGTCAGCTATTTCTACTTGACATGTGTTTTCTTTGAAATGTATGCTTATCGCAGAGGCTAGATTGCAAGCAAGCGATCCAGCTTCCACAGTGCAAATATGTGGCATACCCTTTTTACCAGACCGGCGGCTGTGACGAGGGGTCCCTGTCTCAGATATTGTGTATTCACAATTTTGTAAGAAATGTAAGAGGGTGGCGTTTGGCTCGCCTCAGTGCATACATTCCCCGACAACCACGGCATCAATAAGTTGCCAAGCGCATGGGTAATCTAGTCTTAATCTGTACAGTATGACTTTGATACCTCTGATTATTTTTGGAGGAAGGACCTATGGCTCATAACCTGTGGCATCTGAGTACCACCTGGCTGAGGGCGTTTGTGGTATTTTCTCTCTTTGGCTTGGGTTGACGATCATGGGAGTTGGGGGGATGCCCCTGTCCTTTTCGGCTAGTCTGCCAGCAAGCTCATTCCCTTGGATACGTATGTAGCTTGAGGCCCAGTGTATGATTATTATTCCATCCTAATTAAGGGTCCTCTGGGCTTTGGTGAGGACAGTGATCAGGAAATAGATGTCTCGTTGCATACCATGCTGTAGATTGTCAATGGCTGATCTATAGTCTGGTGTATGACCAAGTGCCCATCCCTTAGGGACGCGCGGGCCAGGGCTCCCACAATCACAACTGTTTCAGCTTGGAGCGATGAGGCATTGTCAGTGACCGTAATGGATATTGTGGCATCCCTTACTATTTGTGTGCATACATATATATAAATGCATATTGTTAGATATCTTCGTAGATAGACAGATAAAAATGCGTCATTCATTTTCTTTAAATATATTAATTAGAAATTGGATCTTTTACCTGGATGATTCAGACTGAACATAATTAGAAATTGGATCTTTTACCTGGATAATTCAGACTGACCAAAATTAGAAATTAGATCTTTTACCTGGATAATTCAGACTGACCATAATTATCAGGATAACATATATTGTAAGCTTTACCATTTCTTTAATCTCTATCAACTGAACTAACCTACAGCTTATCGATCATTCGGTATCTGTGTTTATCATGACAGATTTCACTTTATAGGCTCTCCGTCGTATTGTAATTATTTTAAGGATTACCAACCATTGAGCTTTTCTTCCAGTCTTAGGACGGGTGGCCCTAAGGACGAGAATCACAAAACATTCAGATATATCATTAATGGGAGCCGGAAACTGGGAGTCCAGTCTAATAAACCCCATACATCTGCTTGTCTGTATCATAATTAAAGCATGACCCAGAAGACTATTACTAAACCAATCATACCACACAACCCACTAAAAGTCAGGTCCGGTCAGCATGCGTAGATAATTGAGTTCCACACTCCTTTTAGTGGGTTGTGTGTTGTTTTAGCAATTTTCCTCAGGGCTTATACCAGAAATGGCCCAGATTTATGTCCTGGTCGGGGAGGGATGTTATTTATTCGCATCAATAAGTAGTGCTTTATTACATCTCTCACACGTACATATATGTGTGGAATTGTACCTTCCCCAGTCTGGAATAATCATATTCAGGTCTGGGGTAATTAAAGCAGATATTGGATCAATTAGAACATGAATATTTTTTTTATCTTGTCTGTAAGCTGACCATCTTTGTATTAGAAAGAAAAAATAGGGTGTGTATTCTGCATGAAAATACCCATACAATTCTTTACTAGCATTTAGAATTTTAACATATAAAACTAAATTTTCTTTCTGTTGACCTGATCTGATCAATCAATCACTTGATATATGACGCTGTCATGTCAGATTTCACCCTTCAACGCCTTTCTGTTGTGTTGTGTTTGCTTTAGGGAGTGGCAATCAGCGGGGTGCTTCAGTTCCATGCCAAAATCAACCTTCTGACCTTGCCACAAGGATGATAATCGTGTACTATTCCTCAGATAACCATCGTCTGATGCCTGATGCCTGTAATTATCCCAGTTGGAAACACCATCGCATACATACCATTAACGGGAACCGGAAGCAGGAAATCCAGTTCTTAATACAGCCACTACATTACAGTTGCATATTCATTATCAAATACTTTATCATTAATTTTATACAGATGAGTGAATTAAAATGGTATTTTGGCAATATCTAATTTATAATAATTATAATATCTGTTGTCTTAATTTCTGTGTGTAAGATAATAGAAGCTAAACCTGGAGCTAGATACATCTTATAACATGCAAATTACAATGCGTCATTAAGAAGCAGAAAAATCTTTACACTTTTCTCTTGGTTGACCTGACCTTAAAACCATTGACCAACTGTACTTGACCGTCATTATCTTGTGTTTACTTAAGAATTAGTGGCCAGCGGGATACTTCCTTTTTGAGCCAAAATGAACCTTATGGGACAGTCATAAAGGCGAAAATGGTGCACAGGTTTGAGATATACATCACCAAGTACCTGGTACCAACAATTGTCACAGTCGGTGACAGTAGAAAACAGACACGACTCTCCAGTTGCATATTCGTAATGAAATCCGAATTATATATCTACGCTTCATATATAAACACGCATATATATATATAGAAATGCATTCACAAACCTTTATATGTAATATATATGCTACCTGAGCCTGCCATGTCAGATTTCATGGTTCACACCCTTTGCATCAAGTTTGCAGTCAGTGGGATGAGAATTGCACACACTTTCTAGATTGCATATTTTGTTACCAAACAGCTATAATTATCACAGTTGGGGGCAAGAATGTATCCATATTTTTAACTACAGCCGGAAATACCAAATCCGGAAATATAGCCATTATGCTAATTAATAATGTGGGTGTAATATAATATTTCCTGTTTCCGGTTTCTGTTAATGGGGAATGACCTCCAACCGCGATAATTATAAGTATCAGGTACCAAGTGAGGGTTATCTGAGAATAGTACACGATGCTCGACCTTTTATGGCAACTTCAGAAGATTGATTTTGGCTTGGAATTGAAACATCATGCTGCCTAGTATTCCCTAAAGTAAACATAGCACAAAGGAAAGTAAGTGAAGCGTGAAATCTGACATAACAACGGCGTATACCACGTGACTGATGCCTTTTATGGCTACTTTTCCCATACGTAATACATATTCACACTTACAAGACACATACAAATAGGTTTTCTTCATTATTGCAAAGATGGTCAGCTTGCAAACATGATAAAAAATGCAAATGGTGACCGTCCTTGTTATACTTCATACAATATCGCCTTTGTGTGTATATATATTATATATATTATATATATATATATATATATATATATATATATATATATATATATATATATGTATGTATGTATATATGTATGTATATATTATATATATATATATATATATATATATATATATATATATATATATATGTATGTATATATATATATATATTATATATATATATATTATATATATATATATATGTACACACAATATACAAATATATATACATACATATATATACATACATTTATATATGCATATATGTATATGTATGTTTATATATATAGATAGGTAGACACTCAGATGTAAATTGTTTATTAATCTGGATTCCCTATTTTCGCCTTCCGTCAAAAATATGCTTATGCTTGTAACCTCGACTGTGATAATTAACAGGTTTTAGGAACCTATTGATAGTCATGTGAAGAATGTTTTGCGATTCTCGTCCTTAGTAGAACCTCAGAAGGTCGATATTGACTTGTTGGAAATACTCCTGCTGGTTGATAATCCCTAAAGCAATCATAAGACAAGGAAATGCGGTTAAGCGTGAGATCTGACACAATATGAATGAGAAGTTAAAATACTTGTCTTTCTTTACATATGATGACCAGGTCATAGGAAAGCAGGGACCGCTGTTTGGTTGATTATTTCTCCCAGTGTCAACCATGATTACATATCTGACTGATAATTACAGCAATCCTAATTATACACCTAAATTATCATTATCTAATGAATAAATTTAAATTGACCAATACAAGGCCGTGCGTTGTTTTTATGTATTTATTCATCCATCTATGTGTATCATCAAGGGGTTAACGTCGACGAGGGCGCCTAGCCGCATTTCACGATTCCAACCACGAGGGTCCCTCAGGGCGAGTCAGGTGGGCCCTTGGCCTATCTCGGACTACTCATGAAATTTACTGCGTCATTGCAACAATTTTAGAAGGTAATTTTATTCTATGACATTTTCTCCTCTATGTAAGTGGTCAGACCAGAAGGT
>NW_020871915.1:1085148-1090148 GCF_003789085.1 Penaeus vannamei
AACTGTATCTAGTTTCAGGTTTAGCTTCTTCTATTAACTTACACGCACAAATTAAGACACCATTTTGTGTACAATTGATAAAAAAAAGTATTTGATAATGAATATGCATCTGTAATGTTGTGGCCGTAATAAAAGGATTTCCTGATTCCGGTTCCCGTTAATGGTATGCATAAGATAATTTTTCCAATTGGGATAATTATAGGTATCAGGTATCAAAAGATGGTTATCTGAGGAATGGTACAGGATTATCGTCCTTGTGGCAAGGTCAGAAGGTTGATTTTGGCATGGAACTGAAACAACCCGCTGATGCAGCTAGAGTGCCATGGATGTTTGCCACCGACTGTGACAATTGTAGGTACCAGGTACCTAGTGGTGATGTATATCTCAAAACTGTGCGCTATTTTCGCCTTTATGACAGTCCTATAAGGTCCATCTTTGCTCAAAGAGGAAGTATCCCGCTGGCCACTAATTCTAAGACAATGAGTGGGTCAAATACCATTTTGGTAATGGTTGTAAGGTCAGGTCAACATAAAGAGAAAAGCGTAGAGATTTTTCAGCTTTTTAATGACGCATCGTAATTTATAAGCTGTGTCTAGTTCCAGGTTTAGCTTCTATTAACTTACCCGCACAAATTAAGACAACAGAGATATTGTAATCGGTATAAAATTGATATTGCGAAAAATACCATTTTAATTCACTCATTTTGTGTACAATTAATAATAAAGTATTTAATAATGAATATGCATCTGTAATGTAGTGGCTGCAATAGAGTCAGGATTTCCTGCTTCCGGTTCCCGTTAATGGTATGCATAAGATAATGTTTCCAACTGGGATAATTATAGGTATCAGGTATCAAACGATGGTTATCTGAGGAAGGGTCCACGATTATCGTCCTTGTGGCAAGGTCAGAAGGTTGATTTTGGCATGGAACTGAAGCACCCCGCTGACTGCCACTCCCCAAAGCAAACACAACACAACGGAAAGGCGGTGAAGCGTGAAATCTGACATGACACAGTCAGATATCAAGTGATTGATGCTTCTCAGATCAGGTCAGCAGAAAGAATATTTAGTTTTATATGTTAAGATTCTAGATGCAGTAAGGAATTGTATGGGTATTTTTATGCAGAATATATATATTTTTTTTCATTTTACTACAAAGATGGCCAGCATGCAAAAAAATAAAAAAAATATTCGTGTTCTAATTCATCCCTTATCTTCTTTAATTGCCACATACCTCAATGTGATTATTGCAGACAAGGGATGGTACAATGCACTATTCCACACACACATGTATATGTGTGAGAGATAGAATAAAACACTGGTACTTCAGGTAATAATATGCATACGTTCTTGCCCCCAACTGTAATAGTTAGCTTTTGGGTAACAGGAGATATAATCTAAGTGTGCAAATCTCACCCTTAGAACAATGTCGGAAGGTCGATTTTAGCTCGAAAAGTAAGCATCCCACTGACTGCTAATCCCGAATGCAAACTTGATGCAAAGGATGTGAACCGTGAAATCTGACATGACAGGGTGTTGATTCACTGGCAACCCTTCCTCCTTTTCTCAATGAGACAACTTTACGATTCGAATTTTTGTCCTATGAAGGGTGGTACATATGAAGCCAGCTTTGAGATAAATTTGTGTAAATGTATATTGGGTATCAAACATGATATTGGTAAGCAACTACATGACATCTGGTAATGTTATGTATATCCTAATGGCAAACACACACACGCACACATATATATAAATATAGTTAGATAGGTAGCTAGATTTATTGGTAGACAGATAAATAGGATGATAGATAGATATATAGATAGTGTGTGTGTATGTATATTTGTGTGTATGTATGTATGTGTTGGTATATGTATATATCACATTATATATATATATATATATATATATATATATATATATATATATATATATATATATATATATATATTTTATATATTTTATATATATATATATATATAATATAATATATATAATATATATATATATATATATATATATATATATATATATAATATATATATATATATATATATATATATATATATATGGTAATTATGTATATCCTAATGGCAAACACACACACGCACACATATATATAAATATAGTTAGATAGGTAGCTAGATTTATTGGTAGACAGATAAATAGGATGATAGATAGATAGATATATAGATAGTGTGTATGTATGTATGTGTGTTGGTATATGTATATATATGATTTATGTCGTATATATCACATTATATATATATATATATATATATATATATATATATATATATATATATATATATATATATATATATATATATATATATATATATATATATATATATATATATATATATATATATATATATATATATATATATATATATATATATATATATATATATATATATATATATATATATATATATATATACACGCAGGGATTAGGTTATATATAGTATTTAAAGAATGGTGTATGATACCCGGTTTTCGGACAACGTTATAAGGTCGATATTGGTTAAAGGTCAGCATCCCCTTGGCTAATCCTTACAATAAACAGTACAGTGAGAGAGGCAGCGAAGCGTGAAACCTAACATGGGCGCCTCAGATACCAGGTGATTGATGTTTTTTTTTTTTTTTGCTCAAGTAAACGTTATTTTCTTTTTACTTTGGGATAATAAAACGAGACAAATTATTTGGAAAATTGGAAATGATACGCGATTTTCGACGTCTTCAGGTCGATTTTGGCCCTAAAAGTACTAGTAATTTTGTATTATCCGTTTACCCTAATTGCCTACGATAATGATAATTGAAGGTATCAGGTATTTGAGAATACCTGTAGATTTTTTTTCTTAATCAGAGTGAAATTGCTGATCCTATGAATCACCTCAGGTACTACAGTCAGGTGTTAGTCAGGTCACAAGGTGGTAGAAAAGGTGCTAATGGTATGAGGTTTCACTCTGTCAGTAATAATTATCAAAGACCTGACCTGACCTAATTACTAGTCTATAGATGGGTTTGGAATCGCCGCACAATAAGGTCTATTTCTCTTCATTATAACAACGCTTTAAGGGCGATTTTTGGTCGAGAATAAGCATCCCGTTGGTTGTGACACCCACAAGCAAAGTTCATTTTATTTCTATCGCCTTTCTCCCTTTCTTAATAAGGAAATCATTATCACTGACCTGACCTGACCTGACTTATTTACAGCAATCTCATGATAGGTTTGGAATTATCACACTATGAAGCCGACTTCTCATTACCAGACCTTCCAGATAATGGAAGGATATATCACTAGGTGGAATAAAGGTCAAATATCGCGGGGACGGCACGTTGTCAATTTGACATTTATATCAGTACGTTGCGGTTCATTGTCAACAGACCAGATTCAGAAACCAAGGGATTGACCTTTGGTCAGGTCAGGTCATAATAATGGCTTTGTGTGTTTGTGGAAATGAATATTAAATACAACAATGAAATGCAATTGTAGTATAAAGGTCCTTATTCTGAATTTGTTTCGCCATTCGTTAATGCACATTTCTTTATAACCCCCAACTGTGATAATTATAGGTATCAGGTACCTGATGAAGGATATTTGAAGAATGGTGAACGATTCTCATACTTATATGGTTGATTTTAGCTCGAGAAAAAGCTTCCTGCTATAACAATTGGGTAAATTGCTTTGGGTTGGACAGGATTCCCGTGGTGGTGTATTATTTACAACAATCTTACGATAGGTTTGGAATTATCAAGGCCGGCTTCTAATTACCAGACTTTCCAGATAATGGAAGGATGTATCAGTAGGTAGAATAAAGGCCTTGGTGGTTGGTTATTTATACTTTTCAAATTTTATGTAAGATAAATATTATAAACATACATTTATACGTTTTGTAGAATGACAGGACATAATTAGCCTGGGCACCACGACGAAAAAACAGCTGGAAACCTCATTTTTATGTATATCAATTATGTTGCTCCTTGCAAATAATTTTGTGATTTGTTTTATTCGTTTTTAATGAAAATGCGATTCACTGAATGCGTTTTGTTTGTAATAAATGATGATTTATTACAAACAGCCTTATCAAACTGCAATTCATCAACCTAAATTAAAAACATGCACTGAACAAACTAGACAGCTAAATAAATATAATAAATAAAAATAAACACGGAGTATTATGAATGAATGGGAATAGCGAAAGACTTGAACTACCGGCAAACGAGCGCAGCTGTAGTTCAGTGATTTCCCCACTATCACTGTGAAATCCCCACTAAAGGAAGACAATTAACTAAATTAAACTGTCAAATCAAACGGCATAACACAGCTAGCTGCTAATCCCTCCAGTCGAAACGTTAAATCTGATTTGACAATGTCAATTAAACATGTTTCCTTTTTCTTTTCAACGAGTGAAATTGCTGATCCTTATTATAGGGCATTGTATGAGCAAACATCCGAATGAAAGACGTGAATATGTTCAGATATTTCTCAATAAGAGTGAAAAGAACCAAAAAGAAAGGTTTACAGAGTTTTCATTTCACTGCCTGGTGAGTAGGGCTGTGTACACAGATTTAGTATAAGGTTATGATACATGTTTTTTAGTTACAATGAAGGGATTTGGTTCAGATTTCCAAAGGCAATGTACTCTGATGACGGAACTCAGTTAAAGGCCATAGAAAATTGGAATCAATGAAGGAAAAATGGAACGAGTCTCTCTCTCTCTCTCTCTCTCTCTCTCTCTCTCTCTCTCTCTCTCTCTCTCTCTATATATATATATATATATATATATATATATATATATATTATATATCTGAGTGTGTGTGCGTGTGTTTGTATGTAAATATATGTACACACACACACACACACACACACACACACACACACACACACACCACACACACACACATATATATATATATGAGTGTGTGTGTGTGTGTGAGTGAGTGACTATGTATGTATATATATATATATATATATATATATATATATATATATATAT
>NW_020871915.1:1092648-1098123 GCF_003789085.1 Penaeus vannamei
TTTCTTTGAACTGCATGCTTATCGCGGTAGCTGAATTGCGAACAAGCGATCCAGCTGTCACGGGGTAAGCATGTTACAGACCCGTTAACCAGCCCGGCAGCTGTGGTGGGTGGTCCCTGCCTCAGAAATTGTGTGTGTACACAATTCTGCAAGTAATGTAACAGGGTGGCGTTAGACTCGCCGCAGTGTTTGCATAACCTGGCAGTCTCATTGTCAATAATTTGCCAAGCGCATTGGTAACCTAGTCTTTGTCTGAATAGTATGACTTCGGTACCTCTTTTTGTGTTTGGAGGAAGGGCCAGTGGCTCATAGCTTGGCAGCGAGCGATTTTGTGATATTTTCTCTATGTGCTCCCCGGAGGACCGCACACGCTGCAGCTTTGGTACTTTGGCTTAGTCCCCTTCGGCTGGGTTTTACGATCATGGAGGATGGGGGCATACCCCTGCCCTTTTCAGCTAGTTTGTCAGCAAGCTCGTTCCCGTGTATGCCTATGTGGCTTGGGACCCAGTTAATGATAATTCTTCTACCTTGACTGAGGATTCTTTGGGCTATGGTTAGTACTGTTGTCAAGAGGTAGATGTTGTCAAGGGGTATGCTATGCTGTAAGCTGTCAATAGTTGCTCTTGAATCTGTGTGAATGACGTGTCCTGCTCTTAGCGACGCATGTGTCAGGGCTTCCATGATCGCAACCGTTTCAGCTTGAAACGTTGAGGCACTGTCAGTGACCCTAATGGATGTTGTGGTATCCTTTGTTGCAAAGCCGGCGCCTGCAGTATGGTTTATTGGATCCACAGATCCGTCCGTGTAGTATGTTATGCTACCCGGAGGAGTTATTTGAACAATGACCCTTTGCGCTTGTGCCTTTAGGCTAGGCATGGAATATTGATTTTTTTCTCATTGTAAGATTTAGAATTGAGAATTCGATCATTTCGTTTGCCACGGCGGGGGTTCTTTGTAGTCAGGGTGAGGGGAGTCCATACCCTTGGCAAGCAATGATTCTTTTAGCTTAAAGCGTATCAAAACTCTGGCTGTATGTGTGAGCCAGGAATTGTCTGCAAACAACTGGTAATCTTGTTGTAGGCGTCTGAGAACTCTTTGTCTTAGATAGGAGTTTGTGGGTGCCTGCAGGACCTTGGAAAGGAACTGTGCTGCCATTAGATCAATCTAGTGTCCATGGACGGTAAATCAGCTTCCATGAGGAGGTTGATGACCTTTGTCCACTTAGGTGCACCTAGAATTATCCTGGCTGCTTCGTTTTGTATTGTTTCCAGTTTTTCTTTTAATGTTGTGCTGGAAGCAATGAGGGCGACAGATGCATAGTCAATAATAGGACGGACAGCATGTACATAGAATTATCTTTGTGTCCTGCTCCTATGTGTCTCCCTGTCATGACTTTCATGACTGACAGTCTTTCCTTGGTTCTGTCAAGCAGGTATTGGATCTCCTTTTTGAAAGTGAGTGTGTGTCCTATCCATACACCAAGGTATAGGTAGTCCTTGACCCATTCCAGATCCATACCCTGTACAGCGAGTTTTTTGTTTCTGAAATTAGTTCTCAGAGCCATTGCTTTGGATTTTGCTGCGATAGTTTTAGACCGTCCTACAACACTCTTCAGACACAAGGTTCAGACAACGCTGAGCTCTAGTTAGGCAGTGATTGCCAGAGGCTATAAGTGCCTTGTCATCAGCATAAGAAATGATCTTGCATCCCTCTGGCAGGTGAATGTTGAGTATGTTGGACATGAGGGTATTAAACAGGGCTGGACTGAGAACCCCTCCCTGAGGAGTTCCATTTTCAAGTGGCATGTGCTGTGAGAGGTGGCCTTGAAATCTGACATTTGCTGACCTATTTTTAAAATAGTCAGCTATCCAGGCCAAGAGTCTGCCTTTGACTCCTTTGTGGATTAGGGTCTCTTGAATGGCAAGCAGGCTTGCCAACTCAAAAGCCTTCTCCAGGTCTAGGAAGACAACCACGGCGGGCGAGGTGCAGATTGTGCTTAAGAGTGTGGAAATGCTGTGAGCAGTGCTCTTACCCCTTGAACCATGCAGGTGTTCATGAGGGGGACCCGTCTTCCATCGGAGCCTGTTGAGTACCATCTCAGCTGTTTTACCCAGGCAGCTGAGAAGAGATGGGACGGTACTTGCCAGGCTCCTTTGGCTTTGGGATGGGAACTATTGTGGCTTGTTTTTCAGCTCTGGGGCACCGTGGCGGTTTGCCAGGATTTGTTGATAACCTGCAAGAATGCAAGTTCTCCTGCAAGGCCTAAATGCGAAATGATGGGGTGGGAGATCCCATCAGATCCCGGTGCTGATCCAGAGCTGGTTTTGTATGATTTTCTTAGTTCCCTAAGATCCGTGTCATCGGATTCGAGTGCTTTGTCTCTTAAGAGAAAGTCTTCTGGATTAAGTTTTGTTTTTTCTCTCATTGGAGGCAGACTGTTGTTGCTGGTTCTAGCTGAGAACTCAAGCACCAATCTGTTAGCCTCTGACTGTGGATCATGATGAGTGCATTTCGGGGCTTGGCGGCTTGTCACTTGCCCGACGTTTCCACAACTCTGTAAGGTTGGTCTGTCTGGTGTCCAAAAGTCTGGCACCATTCCAGCCATTTTTCCTGACTTACTCTGTTGGCAGTTTTCTTGGCATCCACGACAGCTTCCCTCAACAGGGGCCAGATTGTCGGGAGTTCTTTGCCGTCGGATTTTTTTTTTTTTTTTTTTGCACATATTAACCCTGTGGTTGACCTCTTTGATCTCGTCATTATAGTACCAGGCGTCTTTGTGAGTTCTGGACCATGGCGAGTTTTGGGGATGGTTTGTGAGGCTGCCTGGTTTATGGCCTGGATTAGCCTTGCCTCTAGCACATCCACATTTTCATTATTGTTGGGTTCATTGTCTTTCAGACATCGAGCCAAGCCTTCCTGGAAGGCAAACCAGTTGGCCTTGTCAGTTTTCCATTTAGGAATGTGATGTGGTCTTTGGGCTGGACCTGCATCCATTAGTGTGGTGACTATACCGTAGTGATCACTAGTAACCGTATCATCGACACACCACCGAATTCTCTCCACCATTGTTGCAGTGGCAAAGGTGAGGTCTAGGACCCTCCCCTCACGTGCGTTGGTTCTTTGGTGTTGAGAAGAGCGATCTCAGGGAACGTCTCAAGCACTTCTGCTATATGAATGCCTGCCGCGTTCGGCCTTTTGCGGGGATTCAGCATGGATATGTGTGCATTGAAGTCTCCCCCTATGATTACTGCAGGTAACCAACTGCAGTACAAGTGTAACAAAGAAATTCCTAAAACAATCTTAACTTTGGGTGACAGGTTAATTGGCCAAAGAGCTTGCTAATTATTGTACATTACAACCCGTTACACCTGTTCAATAGTTAAATAGTTACCACTTGTGTGTGTGTGTGTGTTTGTATGACTTATTATTTTATTTTTTCATTAATAAAACAGTCCACAGTAAACAATCAAACTGCTTCAAATGCTGGTGTGGTATCTTTAAAAGAATTGAAAAATATACCAAACGCCTCTCTGGCACGGTCTTGTGCTGCAGTAGCACAGACCTGGTTGAAAGCTAAGCTCTCACACAGTGGTTTGTTATAAACATTATATATTTTTAAAGGACCACCAGGCAGTTGAATCTCAACAGCAAAAGATTCAACGTCATCTCCACAGTGCGGCGGATTGGCTATTAAGGAGCACGGGATTACTTTTACCAGGGTCATCAGGCCTCTAGCACCATCCAGGTTTGGAGTGGTGAAGCATGATATCCTGAGAAGCACACAGATCCCATAGTTAGTGTCTCCTGGAGCATGACGACGTCAATGCTCCTTGCTCGCACTATTGACTGGAGAAAGGAGTTCTTGCTTTTATAGCTGCAGATATTCCACTGCAGAATGCTTAGATTGTGTGCCATGATGGTTACTCAGTGTCACTTGCTTCAGCTTCAGATGCCCCAGTGCTGGTGGTATCTGATAAATATAGATCCTAGTTGATTGAGGATTGTACAGCTTCCTCTAAGTGAGACACTCCGGTTAAGGGTCTACCGAGAGGTGTAGAGCCTGGGTTGGAAGTGCCACCTCGATTCAGGGGATCAGACTTTGGCTGTACAGACTCGGCCTGCAGTGGGGGCTTCTGCTGCACAGTTTCAGTCTGTCCTGACAGACTAGCTGGAGTTTCAAAGAATTTGGTGCTTCCGACATCTATTTATGATGTGCTCACGCCCTTGCCCCGATAAAGAAAATTATGAGGATCAGGTACTGTGTCTCGAGATGGTAACTGATTCTCGCCCTTCGATTTTGGCTCTCAGTGCAAAGACGGTGAAAGTTAATTTTGCCAAGGTACCAAGTGCTTGACGACTCTAAGATTATGAGATGTACAAAGAGAGAGAATAGTAAAAGAAAATATAAACGAAAAAAAATCTTTTGATGGTGATAATTACGACAAACAAGGGTAGCATGTAATATTACATGATGGAGCATAACAAAACTGCTGTCTAACCTATAACTATTTTTTGAACATGTAATTGATATCAGGAATATTTACTATAGTCACTGTTTGTAAAATTAGTTTTGGGCTTTCGTTAATGATATGCATACGGTCGTGCCCCCAAATGGGATAATTATAGGTATCTGGTACCAGGAGATGTTATCTGCAGAATGGTGTGCCATTCTCGTCCTTAGGTCAGATTCATAAGGTCGATATTTGCTCGAAAACGGAGTATCCCGCTGAGTGCTAATCCCTAAAGCAAACACAACACAATGGAAAGGCGGTGAAGTGTGAAATCTAGGACGACAGACTCAGATACCAAGTGACTGAGTGCTGCAAGGTCAGAGGTCAGGTCGACAGGAAAACAGAAGTAATATCTATTTACATGAATTATATATATTATATATATATATATATATATATATATATATATATATAATATGTGTTTATTTTGTGTGGTTGTGTCTGTGTGTGTGTGTACACACACATGATTTATAATCCGCAAAGGAAACACGACACAGCGGAAAGGTGGTGGGAAGTGTGAAATCTGACGTCAGGCGCAGATACCAGGAAACTGATGATTCTAAGCCATTTTTCCCTTGAAATATGAAAACAGTTTGTCATGATTACATCAGGCATGACTAGTAAAACCATACGACCCGTCGTAATATTCTATGGTTAACTTTATAAACGTATCTGTTTAATCTCGCAGTTTCTCACCGCTGTCACTGATTTACAGAGCCAGTTGCCCACCCGCAAGTATATATAGCAAAAAGGCTTAATTAAGGTAGTGAATTGCCGGCCTCAGAAAACTGCTTTACCATTGATGCCAGTAGGTTGGAATCCTTATGTAACATAGGTGTCTTTAGTGTAATTTGGGTGATTTTTGCTTCCGTCAATGGTATGCACACCAATGGTCCACACTGTGTTTAATTTTAGGAATCAGGTATCGGGAAATGGTATCTAAAAGTTTTTCGTGATATTCGTA
>NW_020871915.1:1098223-1100723 GCF_003789085.1 Penaeus vannamei
GAGAACAGTTTGTAAAGTAACCCGAAAAGGAGGCCTTATGGGTCGGCTAATTGTTTTAAATCCTTTCTACTTTCAAGCCGCTCCTTTTTTGTGCTTCAAAAGATAATTAGCGTTGCATTTTTCCAGGCTTTCCACGAGTTTCTATTTCCCTTGAGCGAAGACTATCTACAAAAAATCTGCGGACTCAGTCTTCACTGGTACTTGCGACTTGTCTCTGCCCAATTCTAATATGAGGTCTATACTAATTCCGTCTTCGCCTAGGTGTTTTCCCTCTCTTCATGCCTTAAGTGCTTTTTTTCTTTTGTGATATTAGGTACCTCTATTACTGTTTGCTTCTATTTTGTGGCGGTTCGTTTGATGTTCTAAGATCCCTGTAAAGTCTTCCACTACTTTTTGATTCATTTTGTTATATGTTACTTCTCCGTTCGGTTTCTTAATGCTACATTTGAAACTCCTAGTCTTCTTTTAGCTGCTTCAACTGAATCACTATCTTCTTATTTATATGGAGTATTGAATTCCTACATGGTCCTCTCTTTTATTTATGGTCTTTGTTAGTTCAAACCAATTCATCTTGTCCGCGCTTGTCGATACTTTCATGTCTTACGTTTTTGCAAAGCTGTTTGTTTCTACAGAGCTTGCCGCATTGTCTACTTTAATAGGCTTCTTTTTCTTCATTGAAATTTATTGAACATATTGCATCATGCAGATTCTTCGTCGCGGAGCTGTGAATATCTGTTTTGGGACTGTTTAGGCTAAATTCTGTTGCTTGATTCCTCAAGTTAGCCAAGTTTGGCTGTGGTTTACACATTAGTTTGTTCCTTTCCCTTCTGAGATGTATTTTAATTTCGCCTCTCACCATTCTATGGTCGCGCTTTATTTATAACCTCTACGTTTTTTTTATTATATCGCGCCTATTTGAAATTATGAAGTCAATTTCGTTTTTGACTTCAGAAGGCGACTTCCATGTCCACTTCCGTTCTAGTCTTTTTTCGAAGAATGTATTCATGATACTGAGTGATCGAGCCTCCGCTAAGTCGACTAGCATTTTCCCCTCTCGTTTTCTAGTGCCTGCTTCCATGGTTCCCTACGCTGTTTCGCCCTCTGTCTTTTTACCTATTTTGGCATTAAATCCCCCATAATTATTGTGAAATGGGTTTTTGTTCTCTCGCTGGCTAAATGAACATCTTCATAGAAGCTCTCTATTTCTTCATCACTGTGGCTGCAGGTTGGAGCATAGGACGAATAATTTTTAAGTTGTACCTATTATTAAGTTTTATTGTTACAGAAGCCACTCTTTCGCTGACACTATAGAATTCTACGATGTTATTTTTCTAAGCGTTTGTGTATTAAGAATCCTACCCCTGATTCCTGTTTGCTACCAGAGTTTTCCTCTCCACTAGAGCACGTGTCCCTCATTTTTATTAACTTCTGCTCTTCGCCTAGTCTTCTAACTTCGCAGAGTCCTACTACATCCCTAATCGAAGAGAGTTCCCTTTAGTAAAGCTAGTAAGTCGGATTCAGTCTCATGTCCTTATATTGTATGTGCCAAAGGTTC
Organism: Penaeus vannamei; assembly: GCF_003789085.1. Classification (NCBI taxonomy): domain Eukaryota; kingdom Metazoa; phylum Arthropoda; class Malacostraca; order Decapoda; family Penaeidae; genus Penaeus; species Penaeus vannamei. The sequence continues at coordinate 1,099,779 of NW_020871915.1, forward strand.
ATCAACGTGGGGCGGCTGTCTTTACCCGGATATTTTTAGCACCCCTTGCTCCGGAGTGATCCTGATCGCCGACGTAACCAGGGGCTCCTTCGCCTCCGGGGAATGGGGGCCATGGCTGGATGCTTCTTTTCATGGAGGTGGACAGCCGATTTACCTCCCACCTACTGGCTTAGGTGTATCTTGGTGGGAGGGGAGTAATTTAGCCGGAATGCCATTGATAAGTCCCCCCAGCAGGTTTGGTCCTACCTGGTGCGGACTTAGGAGCGGCAGTGCACGGCCTGCTCACTACTCCCGTGAGCTGGACTTAATTTTTAGAAGTGCATATATGTTTGATTTTTATTTTATTTATTAACTTCATTTGTGCGTATGTGCACCTGATGCAGACATATTCATTCCCGCACATGCTCTAAGTACTACGCATATGCTCATTCCCACGCATATTTATATGCAAGCATACACCTTTATTCTTGTACTTATGCTTATGGATATGGATACTTATTCCTACGTTATAAATAACTACATACATGTCCATCATAGTCTGACCTAGTCATATGTTCACATCGCCTGTCCCTTTATGCGCTTGTTATATGTTATTGATAAGTGAGTATACATGAGTGTATATTCACCCGTGTATATGTAAACACCCCTTTTTGCATACCTCGCAAACCTACATATCACTATACATACGCATGTATCTATCCCTGGTTGTGCTCACGCATCCGTGTATGAGCACATACATTTGCAGCATACACTAGTGTCCCCCCCTCCTGTATATATGTGTATATACCTGTACTTGCTTTACATATAACTACCTCTACGTACATACATACGTACATACATACATACATATACTTACTTATTTATCCACCTTCCTACATCCTGCGCACACCTATATACGTATACCTATACATATACACATATAAATACCTCCATATGTCTACCTAT
>NW_020871915.1:1125393-1135393 GCF_003789085.1 Penaeus vannamei
GATGCAATTTAAACGAATTCTTTAGGCTGATGACTAGTATAATACCATCTTGATGCAATGATGTAATAGTGAACACGTGGTACATTATAACTTTGGTTAACCCTAGTATGTGAAAAGCTGACCTGCCATTGATATATATTTATTCATGTTCTTAAGTCATCCATTTTTATTTTTGTATGTATTTGTGAGATCTCGGGATACTGCTCTCCCTTGTACCCGTAGCTTGTGATGTGCTGCTGTCTACTACGTAATACTGTGATACTGTGGTGTTGAAGATCAGCCCTGCCTTTCACCTGGTTCTTGCGTGAACTGTGGCCGAAGCGACAATGAGCGACAGTGTATATGGTAAAGTATGATTAGTGGGTGTTAGCGGCGTGAATACGTATTTGCTTTTTCTTGTAGTGAATGAAAGTATTATGGTGAATGATGCCCTGCCTCTGTGTAGCATATGGTGTTATGGTGTTGTAATGTGCATATTGTTGTGTTCAGTGGTGACACCGTCATAATCGGTGCTGTGTGTTAAAGTGCAGTGACAAGTGATGCGTAAAGTGATATGTATAGTGATGTACGAGTGTGAAGTGTAATTCGTTTCATATCTCATGTATATTTATGTCGTATGTCTTCCACAGTACCGGGTGTTACGTTATTAGATGACTTGGTCTCTTGTGGCTGTGCTGACTTGTTGAGCGAAGATTCTCGGGGAACAGTAAGTACTTGTAACCGCGCTCAGAGAAGGTCTCTTGTTCGTATTTCTAAGAGGCTGATGGCTAGGACGAGGGCAGGCCAGAAAAGCGGTCAGAAGGGCAGTCGCGCCAATACTCCAGTTGAGCTCAGTGTCGCTATTATGCCGGTCCATGATGTGCAGGGAAGCCACGTGGCTCCCGATGGTGCGTCCATGCAGGAGGGTGATGACAGTGCCCCTCTCCAGGGTGCTGCCCATTGGAATTAGGAGCCCTTCAGGCTCAATTAGAGGCTGCCTTACATAGGATAGATACCTTAGAAGGACAGAACAGGCACCTGCGAGAAGAGATGCGGCAATTACGGACTCCGCATGAGCCTCTCTGGAGCATCCACTCCCGAACTTTCTCGGGGGAGCGTCCCACCCCACAGTTAGCTAGTGGGCCTTCGGGAAGGCCTGACGCCCGCGAGTCATGCCTCCCCAGGCCACAGCCTCAGGCACGTCATGCATGCTGTCATTCTGTAGGGCAATTACCCACGACCTCAGATTATAGCCACACACCTCATCCCATTTATTTGGGGCGTGAAGAGGTCCCAGTATTTAAAAGGGGATACACCAGCATCAATGCCTCTGGTTCGCAATCAGGAAGTAGAGGCCTGGATTAGTACCATTGAGGCTCTAGCAAGACCTCCTACAGATGATAATTTTATTCGTGTTGCTAAAGCTAGGGCCAGGGGATATGCACAGTATTTGTTGCTCTCCCCGTGTTTTGAGTTTATTTCTTCGTGGACAGAATTTAAAGCTCAGCTTCGCATGAAATTTAGAGGTACCTGCACCAGTGAAAGTTTTTTCGAGATGCTGTCACAGAGTAGAATGATTCCAGGTCAGACGCCGCTTGACTATTATCAGCAGGTCGAGATGGCGGTGTTCCAGGGTGTGAGGGATTATCCTCACGAGATAGGTGATGCTGAGGGACTCATTAGGAGGACTTTCAAGGCTGGCTTGCCAGAAAGGTTGCAGCGCCAACTTTCCTTGCACACGTTCTCCTCGGCTCGAGCCATGGCTGAGCGGGTACAGTGTGCCTGGAATGATTGGACAGGTCTACGAATGTCTCTTCCCCTCGCCACTCAGGTTTCCCGTCATTGTGGCGGCCAGGCATCTCAGCCCGTGGCCTCACCTCCCTCGTCTTCTACCTTTACCTACCCACCTACTACACGTCCCTTACCTGCTGAAAGTGTTCCTGGTCTCGATTTTTATTCAGACAACCCTTTTTCTGTTCAGGCTACTCAGGCAACTCAGACAGGTTCCCCAGGCCATTCCCACAACTTTGACAATGAGAGGGGTCAGCCGGGTTCTCCTAGGCAACGACAATTTCAGGCAGTGCGCCCTAAGAAGTGGTGCACCTATCATAGGGTTAGTAGCCATAATACATCAGAGTGTATGAGGGGTCAAGGGTTGTGTTATGTCTGTGGTGAACAGGGTCATTTCGCGGCGGCATGTCCCTTTCCGTCGCGCCGGCAGGCCACGACACCACTTCCTGCCGGCAGAGGAAACTTTTCATGTGAGCCCACAAGTCGTGTCTCCCAAAGGGAGACCAACAATCCAGGTTCGGGTCAATAGTAAAGTCCTGACAGCATTTGTTGATACAGGTAGCGAAGTCACCATTCTTAAAGCTTCAGTGGCCTCTAGTTTGTCTGACACAAAGATATTACGTAGCAGTAAGACTCTTCAGGGCGTTGCTGGGGCTGCGATGTCAGTACTGGGAGAAATGGATGTACTTTTACTATAGGAATCAAAACTTTTGCATCGTGTTTGTGTTGCAGATAAAATTCATTTTCCAGGGACTTGCTGATGGGAATGGATTTCCTACGCAGGTTAGACATGAAGTTATTTACCGGTAACAAATCTTCCAAGGCTTATTTGTTGCTAGGTGGAGTCAATTTCCCAATCAAGTACACTGGAGAGGACAGTTTGGGCTGTGTGTCTGTGCCTTCGGTGGTAGAAGTAGCTAAAGAAAGAAGGGCAACACAGACCCTCCGCATAGCTCCGGTTCATGTGGTTCAGACAGAGTTCATTGAGCCTAAGTCAGGGCAGTTTGTTAGTGCTGCTGTTGCTAGAGGTCTCCCAGAGTCTAGGGCAATTTTAGTGGAGGGAACAAACCCAAAGTTCATTGTTCCTCGCTCCATCTCTGCTGTACAGGGCAGAAGAACGTCAGTTTGGGTGGTAAATCCAGATGCAAAACAAAGGAAATTGACACAGGGTACTTGTATAGGTTTTGCAGAGCAAGTAGGAGCAGAGCAGTTGGTGGATGTTAGTGCAGAGGGTAATGTGACAGGAAAAGAACCCAGGGTGAAGGAGGATACAGTGACTCATCCCTCCTCAACTGGGCATGCAGGACGAGATTTCAGCCCAGAGGCTGCCGAGTTTTCACAACCCAAGTTCACTGATGCCACTACTCAGGTACACTCCCTTGCTGAAATAGACGCAGATGAACTGGCCCCTAGATCTTGCAAGGTATGGCCAGCAGATGAACAAGTAGCCGAGTGTCCTTCAGATACTTCAGATGATGATATCGAGCTCTGTAACTTTAGTTTCGATAGTCTTGATGAATATTATGCAACACAGGACTTTGGTTATTCAGACGAAGAGTATTTTGTTTTCCCAGATACTCCAGCTCTGAGTGGTTCTGATGCCTGCTCTGATGATTCTGTCCTCTCTCCAAATAAATCAGGCATTAATGTAGTAGAAAGTAGTGATTCACCAAGTAAACAGGTAGATTTGGGTCACTTAGATTCTGTGCAGCAAGAGGAACTCGGTAAAGTTTTGAATAAGTTTCCTCGACTCTTCTCTGGGGACAAAGCAACTATCGGTAAGGTGCCTGGTATACAGCACCACATTGTTACTAAACAGATCAACCTGTGTGCGTTAGGCAGTGGCGTCTTCCTCAGGCAACCAAGGAGCTGATACGTTCAGAGTGTGACACAATGCTTAAGCAAGGGGTTATTGAGCCTTCCACGTCACCCTGGCTCTCTCCGGTAGTCCTAGTAAGGAAAAAGGATGGGACAGTTCGCTTTTGTGTTGACTACCGGGGCTTGAATCATGTCACTGCTGCTGATAGTTATCCCTTACCTCGAATCGACGAGGTCATAGACAGTTTGACGGGCAATGTTTGGTATACCGTACTGGACAGTAGAGCAGCATATTGGGCAATAGAGGTAGCTGAGGAAGATAGGCCAAAAACAGCTTTTACTGATGGAGCACGCCTCTTCCAGTTTCAAAGAATGCCCTTTGGGTTATCCACGGCCCCAACTACATTCCAGAGGACGATGAATGTTGTGCTGTCAAGTGTGCTTGGGAGACACACGCTAGCGTATCTGGATGATGTAGTTGTGGCCAGTAAGACATTTGAAAGCCATCTAAATAATCTTGCTGAAACTCTAGCACTGTTAGATGAGGCTGGTATGAAACTTAATCTTGCTAAGTGCTTATTGCCAAACACCAGATAGAGTTCCTTGGTTTTGTTGTAAGCCCTGATGGTGTGTTACCCAATCCCATTAAGGTTCAGGTCATTAATGATATGAAACGTCCCAGATCTGTACGTGAGGTTCGCCGCTTTCTGGGGGCATGTGGGTTCTTTCGGCGGCATGTACAGGGTTTTGCCAGTGTTGCCCGTCCATTGACGCAACTTACAAAAAAGGGTGTGTCATTTACATGGTCACCAGAAGCGGAGAAAGCCTTTAAAAATCTTAAAGACGCCCTTGTTTCAGCTCCCATTTTGCGTCTACCTGACTTTGAGCGACATTTTGAAATTCATACAGATGCTTCTGCACAAGCTCTCGGCGCAGTTCTTCTTCAGCGTAGTGATAGTGGAGAGCCCCAGGCCGTTTCATATTGGTCGAGGACGTTGAAGATGCGGAGTCTCGATATCCTGCCATAGATCTTGAGGCTCTTGCTGTAGTAGAGGCTGTTCGGGTATTCGACCCTTATGTGTATGGGAGACCATTTACTATATACACTGACCATCGCCCTCTCACCTATGTGTTCTCCCGCAAAACAAAGTCGCCTCGTATGAGCAGGTTTGCCCATGAGTTGAGTTTTTATGATTTTAAACTAGTATATAAACCTGGTCCATCAAATTATGTTCCTGACTTGCTGTCGAGGCCTTTTATAGACTCTCTGCCATGCTCACAAGATGAGGCCCTTGCTGTTAATGAGAATCATAGTGTAAACTCGGACACTCCTGTCAACCTTGCCACTCTCGCCTCTGCTGTGTTACGAGAGTACCAGTTGAAAGAGGACCTCTGGAAGGAGATCATAGAATTCTTAGAGGGTAAGAAACTTCCTAGAAGGGCCTTGCCAGCATCCTTCACGAATTTGAACTTGATGATGGAGTTTTATATCACCTGAAATCTTTGCCGGATCGAATTATCAGGCAGGTGTGTGTTCCTCATTCACTGCAGTCGCAAGCCTTACATCTTGCTCATGACCATCCTACTGCAGCTCACCCTGGTGCTCTACGTACATACCACAATTTGCAAAATAGCTACTTCTTTCCAAACATGTTCCGGCTATGCAAATGGTACGTGCAGCACTGTACAGCTTGTCAGCACAGGAAAGGTTCACGTGAACGTGCCGAGATGCAGTGTCGTCCACCACCCAGTGGCCCATTGGAGCTTGTGTCCGCAGATCTCATGGATCTCCGAGCTTCCGTGGGTGGCTATCGATATGTTCTGTCAATAGTGGATCACCACCCAGGTACTTGCAGCTCGTTCCACTCAGGAATAAGACAGCAGAAACGGTTCTTCGGGGATTTTATGATCACTTTATAACCCTTTTTGGACCACCCCGACAGATAATGACAGACAATGGGGCGAGTTTGCTAATGAACAGTGGCAGGAAGTGTGTAGACAGCTGGAGATACGATGTTCGTTCACCATAGCATATCATCCTAGTTCAAATGGTTTAGTTGAACGGACAAACAGGGTTGTGAAGGATGCCCTTGCTATGCTTGTGGCTGATAAACCAGGGAGGTGGCCGCTATATCTGACCTCCGTAAGGTTAGCCATAAATTCAGCCATACATCGCTCGGTGGGGGACCAGCCTCTTTACCTCCTTACTGGGAAGATGGCCTTGTTTCCCAGGGGACTCACCAACCAAGTAACGACGGACACTAATCTCAGGGTGCAACAGCTGGCTAAGGCAGGCAGCTTGCCATTGCTGCTTCTCTCCGTTCCAGAGAGGCCAATGCACAGGCGCACAATCGGAAAGTTCGCTCTACCTGGCAGCCGGAGGAAGGTGCGCTCGTCCTCCGTAGGGACTTTACCGGAGGGGCGTTACAGGACCGATGGCAAGGTCCCTGTAGAGTGATCAAGCAAATAGGTCCCGTTGTATTCGAGGTTAAAGACCTTCAGCCCCCTTATCGTATAGTGAAGCAGCACAGAGATCAGTTGAAAATGTATCTCCCTCCTGCTGAACTAGACTATGTTGAGGTTGGAGACAGACTGCCTTCTGATCCCCCAGGTGTTGACGGTCCGTTGCCAGGCCGTCCCCCAGACGTAGCAGCACCTGTACATGTGCTTGATGACTTCGGGTATGACCGGACGGAAGACGAATTTAGTAATTCGGGACCCCTGAACAGGTCTCCTAGTGTTTATCATTTCCTTTACTCTGGTGCAGATATGAGCACAGAAACGAACAATGATTACAGTGACTACGAGGTTTGGGAGGAATGAATGAGATGGCGTGACTGAAGGTGTACTGTGGTGTGCTTGCTCAGTCGCTCATTGTCGAGTCGGTAGGTGTCTTATTCTTTTAATTTTTGTTCTCCTAATTTTCATGTTTTATGTTTTACTTGTGCTCTCTTAATTTCAATCTTATTCAGTTTTATGTTCTCTTAATTTTAATGTTTTGAATCCTTGTTTTATTCGTGTTCTTAATTTTAATGTTTTGAAATCGTTTCATTTGTTCTCTTAATTTTCATGTTTTATGTTTTACTTGTGCTCTCTTAATTTCAATCTTATTCAGTTTTATGTTCTCTTAATTTTAATGTTTTGAATCTTGTTTCTTTCGTGTTCTTGTGCTGTCTGAAGTCTTGAATTGCATTATTTTTTCTTAATTTTTTAAAGTTTTTGATATTGTATTGGTTTTAATTTGTTTTACATTTTTTTCTGTTTTGTCAAGTTTTAGATTAAGTTTGTAATACTTGTGGACCACCTTGCCCAGTCAAAAGTTAAAATGTATCATTCGGTGACTCCTTGTAACCTACATATATGCCATGCTGACCTTATGTTCTCTTTCCAGTTATGATGTTCATGTATATATTTATACCGATTATGAGCCCCAGGCAACCCCTTAGCCTTAGCGCGAGAAGAGAAGGCGACCCCTCGGCTCTGGTGTGAGATGAGAAGGCCTGATGTGTATGGGGAGGTCGTAGGTCCGCTGAACTATCGGACCATACGACCCAGGGCCCGGGAGGGTTGTAGTGGGACTATCCGCCCACTTTGTCCTACCACGGTACCCCCCCCCTTTTTGGTATGACAAGTCCATGGCACGAGTCGGATTCAATGAACCCATTGGAAAATGGGACCGAGAACTACTATCAGCATTGTTTTATTTTCATTGTATATACCCTATTTTTATGTGTATTTATCCTTCGTGGTGGGAATGCGGGGTACCGCCCGTAATTATTGTAAGCAAACGTACGTGGGCTTAGCTACGTACATGCAATGTTCAATGCCTCTTATATGCCCAGTAAATCATGTGAGGACACTATCCACCAGGAGGATAGTGTCACGACGACGAACTGTTAGTGATACATTCAATTTTGTATGGCGTCTGCTAGTGACGTCACTAGTGTTTTGCTACGTCATTAGTGACGTCATAAACCGTGACAAAGCAGCCACTCACGAGTGTCCACGAGAGTACACGATACCCGGTAGAGGGCGCTGATACCCCCTGGTACTTTTGGGGTAGTACCATTACCGGGAGATCTGGTCTCGCCTCCTTCCTGTTCGGACCCCGCTGCTACACGTAAGGTCACGGCCATCATTATGTATTTTACAGGGAAATCACCAATGATTTATTTTATACCTTAGTGACTGGTGCAAGAAGGGTAAACTTGTAAGCTAGGGTCTAAGACGAAAATAAAACAAACAAGCAGCGTATCGTTCATGATTTCCCCCAGCTAATTAGTGATGACAAAGTTCAGCGTAAAGTATTGCTGGATATGAACTATTGATATTCTGAAATGTGCAAATATACATGAGAATTTATAGTTAATTTACATGGCATTAAATGAACTTGTTTCCTGACGTATGCGAGTGCCGTGACCTGGACTCCCCCCTCATCCGCTTTGGCCGCTACCACTACATGTCCGATGTACGACGTAGGGGGTGGCCAGGTGGTACTCGCATGTGGTGATTGAAGGTAAAAAGGAAGGTGAACAGATCTCCGAGGGACACTGGCCTAGAATTGTCCCGGTATTGTACGAGAAGTAGCAGTACTGCGTTACTGTTACCTTACATGTGTGTGTGTGTGTGTGTGTGTGTGTGTGTGTGAGAGAGAGAGAGAAAGAGAGAGAGAGAGAGATTTTTTCTTTGATAAAGGAGATGAAGACCGTCGAAAAATATGCGTTGACTGCAACTTCCCTGTCATTCCAAGGTTTGCCATCAACCATGGCATCAATTGCAGAGAGCGGCTGCAACACAGTGCGGTAAAAATGGTATATTGACTTTGGTGACAGCACGTGGCTGGAGGGAAGGAATCCCGGGAATCGTGCCACGAGTCAGGTTAAAGACTGTTTTAGGTAAGGGAGTTCTTTACTTTGAGGATGTGTGGCACAGGACCTGAATGGGCTAAACATTTTCTAATTTAAAAATTTTACATACAGTTAAACTAATGTTTGGTTGTGGATTCAAACTTGTATCTCTTGAAATTCGTAAATGCCGGATACACACACACACACACACACACACACACACACACACACACACACAACACACACAACACACACACACACACACACACACACACACACACACACACACACACACACACACACACACACACACACACACACACACACACACAACACACACACACACACACACACACACACACACACATACACGCACACACGTACGCACGCACACACACACGCGCGCGCACTTAGAAACAAATGTTAAACTTTTGAGGACTAGAGCAGTCAATTTTTCTGGTATTCAATAGCATTCTTACTGAGAATAGTGAGGCTGATATTTATATACATTTAATTTCTTTTTTTAATGAAATCAAGGTTTCATCTTTCGCATAATTATGCCAGTCTTTGATTAACTTCAGTTTATCTATGACGTTTTTGTAAAGATATGTATTATCATTTTGCTTGCTGTCGCCCCCCCCCCCTCAACCCCACAATGGAACACAAAGAATTCTCACGGATTCACGGCAGGAGTGAGCGCCCGACCGACGTGCGGGAGCGCCCGCGACGGCGAGTCTGTCCGACGTGAAGAATTCTGTGTTTCCCTGGGCGGGGGACGGGGCAGCAGCCCCCCATGGGGGTCGCAGGGGGCACAGTCCCCTGTATTAGACAATAAAGTAACTGATTCTGCGTATATCATCTATATCTTGCATCGCAATTTCCCTGAGACATTTCATGCCCTCAGCTGCTATCTGGGCCAAGATTGTGGGGGGTTTGTGGGGGGGGGGGGTCGCGCAAGATATTCTATACATTTGGATAGTAGAGAGCGAGAGGAATCCATCTGTACCAAAATCGTCGTGATCCGCTAGGCGGAACTATTCTGTAAAATTACCAGGTAAACTATATCGATTTCTTCCTCGTAAGGGCCAGTACCACTCTAGTCTTATGTTTATCAGGAATTATTCTTCCTCTAATAGCTTGCCCGTTTTAGATCTTGAAGGGTAAAGTATGACTTTTCTCTTGTTTAGCAAGTATCTTGAAAGTTAAAGGAACACGACATTTGCAATCCTATTTACAAGATAAGCTGCAGATCAGATGACCTGCGCCTGACCCTTGGCCCCTGATTACAAATTCCCCAGCTCTTGTCTGCAACCGGAAGTCGGGGAAGTCGTATATGGACTAGCCCGGGAGACCCCAACCAGGGATCTACTCCTACCACCTCGCGGTAGTTGGAGGCTTATGAAGGATTCCTCTATGCCCTTGTCTCCTCTCGACCCTCCACCACTGCAGATCAAGAGGCTTACCTAGGCAGCGTGGAGTCCAGTGAGAGAAGTCGGCGAGATGTCTCAAAGATTCAGCCACAGTGTATGAACTTACGCCAGCCTTAGTAGTCTGTAGTGGACCAT
>NW_020871915.1:1135493-1137993 GCF_003789085.1 Penaeus vannamei
TGTGTGTGTGTGTGTGTGTGTGTGTCAGAGTGTGTAAAAACATACATTCATATAAATCTCTATCTATGTATCTATCTATCTATATATGCGTGTATGTGTGTGTGTGTATGTGTGTGTGTGTGTGTGTGTGTGTGTGTGTGTGTGTGTGTGTGTGTATACACACACACACACACACACACACACACACACACCACACACACACATACATACATAATATATATATATATATTATATATATATATATATATATATATAATATAATATATACATCATCATCATCTGGGGGCTAACGCCGACGGGGGTGCATGGACGCATCCACCCTTTACTTCCACCTTTTGGGATCCCTCATGGCCCATCTCGAGCTCCTCACGACAGGTTTAATCGATCTGCCCAAGCCACGATCTCCTAGGTCGTCCCACAGGCCTCCTCCACCCAAGGTTGTCTCATACAGAGACAACCTGGTGAGCAGGATCATCCTGGGGGAAGAGAGCCAGGTGGCCGTATAGCCTGAGTTGGCGATTCCGGATTGTGCAGGTAACGGGTCCTGTGCCAGTATCATGGTGCAACCGTTGGTTGGACACGTGGTCCCGCCAACTGTACCCCATGATCCAGCGCAAGGACCTATTATAGAAGGCATCAAGACAAGACTCCAAGGCACAGGATAATGTCCAGGTTTAACTACCGTATAGCAAAACTGGCATTATCAGGTCCTTGAAAACCTGGAGCTTGGTCCTTCTGCACAGGTACCAGCATCTCTCAACTCTTGTTGAGAGAGTTCAGGACCCCTGCTGCCAGGCCAATCCGTCTTGATTTCCTGGTCTGACAGCCCAGAGTTATGAACTACACTACCAAGGTATGTAAAGTCCTGGATCTTGGTCTTGGTCCAGAAGACCTCTAAACCCAAGGGCTTCGCTTCATTACTAAATGCATCGAGAGCCACCACTAAGGATTCCAAGGACTCAGATGGAATAGCAACATCATCAGCAGAGTCAAGGTCGGTAACCTTGATATTGCTCAGAGTTGCTCCACATTGACTTTGAACAGTAGCTCTGCCTAGTATCCAGTCCATTGTGTTGAAAAGTGTTGAAGCAAGGACACAGCCTTGCCTCATTCCTAAAATAACAAGAAAGTAGCCCGACAGGCCCCCACCACACTTTACAGCACTTTCAGTACCAGTATACTGACTTGCTATTAATCCAATAATCCATGTTGAAATTCCTTTGTCTCAGGATCTCCCAGAGTGATTCCCGATGCACCGTAACAAACGCCTTCTTGATATTGATGTAGGCTGCAAGCAGCCGACGGCGCTCTACAGTGCCTCAAAGTGCAAGGATGCGGTCAATTGTGGACATACCAGGAGTGAATCCAGATTGCTCCGGCCTCTGATGCCTCAGTAGGTGGTGTCTGATACGTCTCAGAAGGATGTGGGTAAGTACCTTGCTTGGTACATTGAGCAGTGTGATGCCTTGGTGATTGCTGCAGTCCCAGCTTTTAACAGTTCAGCTGGGATGCCGCAAATACTCGCTGCTTTGCCACTTCAGCTTGGAGATCGCCCTTCTAACTTCAGTTAGGAGGGGGTAGATCCTCCTGATGGATGGGTCCGGCACGGGAATCACGGTACTACCCGCATCCTAGTTAACTGTTGGTGGGTAAACCCGGTACAGCTGCTCAAAATACTCAGTCCAACGCTCCCACACCGCAAGGATCTGAGACGTTTAGGTCACTTACTAAGCGAACCACTGTCACCTGAGAAGAGGGCTTGGAGTTCAGCTTTCTTAGGGTTTGGTATGCAGGACGAAGGTCATTTACTAAGAAATGGCCTTCTACCTCCTCTGCAAGACTCCTAATAAACTGTTCCTTGTCCCTTCTTAACAGTGACCAAGTTCTGCGCACCTGAGAATGGTTCAAGTCCTGGTCCCCTGCCAGACGAGGCGCACGACAAGCATCTGTGCCATCCAGAGTCTCCTGCAAGATGAAATTCTGTCCTGCTCTTGGGCGTTCACCAATCGTTACTTGAGCTGCAACTAGCATTTCATGCTTGAAGGTGTCCCACAGAGGTACAGGGTCCGTCAGATTGTCAAGTGCTGTGAAACGAGCAGAGACTGCTTCAGCAAACCCCCGGGCACACTCCCCCTCCCTCAGCCTGTCCAAGTGAGACACCCTGGGGTGATCATTGGACTGCTGGGGAGTTTTGAAGTGGACCCGAAGGGTAGCCACAACCAATCTATGGTCAGTACCACAGAACTCGGCACTCCTATACACCCTGCAGTTCTGGAGGATCCTCCAACAAGTGCTAACGAGTATGTGGTCAATCTCTTTGGCTGCATTACCCGCATCACTGTATCAGGTCCAACTTAGCAAAGTCCCGGAAATGGAGGCTATTCTCACTACCGGAATCTCAGCCAGCTCGATCACAGCCAGATACCGCATTGAAGTCACCCAGAACAATACAAACATTATGCCGTGAACACCTGTCTGACACATATGCTAGTTTGGCATA
>NW_020871915.1:1167592-1173593 GCF_003789085.1 Penaeus vannamei
TAGAAAACAACACCCACACCGTAACATTCTGTGTTAATAACACTGACAGTCATGAGCATAGATATTCCGTTTGCATAGATTTTTATTGGAAACCCTGCAAACCTCTAGATTGTGTAATTGCTCACACAATGGTTAAAAGCTGTTGATTCTGAAGTGGAGGCGCGCAAAGTCCCTGGTCAGCCGTGTTCATGATCTAAGGTGAAGAAGGTAAGCCATGAAAAACTCCCACAGGTGACGAAGCGGCGCCTGGCGTGACTAGCGACGTGGAGCAGTTGTCAGGTCGTACGTTCCTCCGTTCATTATTTGGCCGATAATCACGAATTTTCTCTCGCCTTCCAGCTCGAGTTCAGGGCTCTGGGCTTAGACGAGTGAATAATAGATGCCGACGCGGAGTGTATTTAGGAAAGAGAGAGGAAAAAACGTCGGAAAAAAGCAATGAGAGAAGAGTGATAAGATAAGGATATATACATTCTAGCCGAAGCTGCAACTCAAGATGGCGTTCGTTTTCTGTGGGCAAGTCAGCCAGGTGATTAATACGACTTTAACGCGGATAATGCGGGGAAATTGTGTACGTCTTCGGACCCCTAATTTACTTGATGGATCAGTGGAAGCTCATTACGGATGGAACAAGACGGTGAGAGACGCCCACGCCCATTCACGCCCTCGGATCACGGGAAATGGGCGACCGGGAGGAGAGACTTCGCTAAAAGGAGACGCGCACCAAAGCTCCGAGGTGTGGGAGATAAGGTTGAGGAATTTTGTCCATTATGATGGATTTATAAAACACATAATTACGTCTTTCAGAGGCCGGATTGGGAATGTGGAGTTGGGCTCGGGGGCAAGACCTCTCTGATGAGCTTAGATGATGAATTTGGAGCTTCGAAATGAGTCGAAGAGAACTATATAGAGAGAAACAGAGATTCGTTAATGCAGTTTTGCTAAAATTATCATCCGTACTCATCGTTACGCATGGACTACTTGACCGTTAAAGTAGAAAAAAAATATTGAAAGACGATTTAGAATTATGGAATATGTATAATAACGATACAGCTCTACTTTAATCAGTAAATATATTGTATGACGAATGAGCTTGAAGTTGTGTTTTATGTGCCAATTACAGATATATAAAGACACGCTCACTGGCACACGAAACGCAGGCATTTCCTACTGCACTTCCATACATATACCCTCATTCTCTCTATCTCAGTCTCTCATCCTCGTGGGAATGTATATGTGTATGTTGATATTTGTAATTTTGTATATGTATATCACACACACATACGCATATATATATATATATATATATATATATATATGTATATATATATATATATATATATATATATATATGTATATGTATATGTATATATATATATATATATATATATATATATGTATATATATATGTATATATATATATATATATATATATATATATATGTATATGTATATGTATATTTATATATATATATATATATATATATATATATGTATATTTATATATATATATATATATATATATATATATGTATATATATATATATATATATATATATATATACATATATATATACATATATATATATATATATATATATATATATACATATATATATATATATATATATATATATATATATACATATATATATATATATATATATATATATATATGTATATTTATATATATATATATATATATATATATATATGTATATGTATATGTATATTTATATATATATATATATATATATATATATATTATATATATATGTGTGTGTGTGTGTATTGTACATATATATTTATGTCATTACAAACAATATGAGTGATAATATTAGTCCACAATCAGAATTAAAATATGTAGGATTTGACAAGAAATATAGATTAAGCATACCCAGTACGAAAAATCCCAATTTCATTATCATTTTATAAAGATTTATTTGTAATGTTACATTAAACGTATAAAATGAACAACAAAATAAAAGACTGGAAATATGTTATTTTAAGAAATAAATGAATCTCCCTCATAGACAAATGAATACGGCTAGCAAAAGAAATTCACAAATAAATATATCTTGCGTCAAGACGGGTAAAGACTGTCTGTCATCTTTTGGAATGGTTCGTCATCGCCACAAATACTTCGTCATGGCACGAGATCGAGAGATTAGGTGACAGCATCTCCGTGTTCAGTTTAGAAGTCCCCACTCAAACTCACGTACGGACACAAACTCGTTGAAGTACACATGTTCAGACGCACACACACGAGCGAATATTATTTTTGTATATGGATATAAATTACCCTCTGAGGTTTTCCATGGGTGTTCGATCAGTAAGTTAAGCATAGCTATCTTAAGCTTTCATGTTGAGGGCAGCAAGAATCCCAGTATTATCAGAAGCTTCCCATGTTCGTATAGCATATGATGGGTAAGCTGCTTAACCTCGACAGGCAAGGGGGGGAGGGGGGAGGTCACTTTGTAGCAAGCTTACACCTTCCCTCTTTCCTTTGATCGACCGACGCCGACGCTGTTGTTCACATTGTTGCTCAGTGGAGATATATAACACGATATTCACACTACATACAATAACGACAACCACTCCCTCTCCCCTACTTGCCCCAACAATCGCACGACATTTGGTTTGTTGTCATGTGTTTCGGCGTTTCTTCTAACTCTAGTTGCCTTCCTATTGCATTATTCCTTCCTCTGCATTGTGGTTTTCACTACTAGCTTTATGCTTAAATCTAAATCATGTGGTCACTGTATCAACAAAAATTATCATACAGTCCACAATTCACTGATGCACTACAAGGGCCTTCGACCCCGTAAAGACATTATCACAACACGCACTCAAGGGAATTATCCTGCTTTGTTTACATGACTGTCATAATGATATTCTGTTACATTAAATTTCTTTAAAAGAACCTTTTAAATTCAATCCATATAACTTGCATGACTGTCCTCCATTTAACGTCTGTGATAAGAATTGACCATTTTTTAAACCATCGATATTTTAATCATATAAAAATTAGATATTACAATAACCATCTATCATATATTGCGGAAACAAAAATAGACGTAAAAGTTGACTTTGTTTCTTTGTACATTTAAACGGCTTAGCACTTGAAAGTCTTCGGTCAACCTTTGAAGCAACATTCACGTCTTTACGTTTTCAATACTAGCATATACAAACCTCGTCAGATTGATTCCACAAATGAGAGCAATTTTTCTCTTTATTTTCATTCTACTGAATTATGGCACACTGCTTACTCTCTTCCCTTCTATTTCTTTCCACACATGGACGGACAGATTATATAGATAGTAATAAGACAAATCACACACACACACATGAATATGTGTATGAACATCAGTATGCAGTATGTCTTTAGTGTATGTATCTACAGTATGTATTATACAGGCCTATATTAATGCATATGTTTCTGCTCATCTATCTACCTTTATATGCGAGTGTATGTTTTTGTATATGTAGGTGTGCACATATATACATGTGTGTACGTGTCTATGTGTATTTATTTGTATGTGTGTCTATATTTGTGCACGTGTGTATGTGTGTCTTCACACACACACACACACACACACACAGTGTGTGTGTGTGTGTGTGTATGTGTGTGTGTGTGTGTGAACACACACATACACACGTGCACAAATATAGCGTAATAACTTCGTATAGCATACATTATACGAAGTTATACGAGGGAGAGGGAGAGAGGGACAGTGAGGGAGCTAGGGAGAGGGAGAGAGAGAGAGAGAAAGAGAGAGCAAACTAATTTTAGAAGTAGATAGGTAGATTAATAGATCAATAAACATAAGGAACCGAATACCAAGAAGACACTAGAGGCCTCGACAAGGGTGGGGAGGCGTTAGAGGGGAGGAGGGCCACCCGCTTGAAGCAGTACAAGACCACAGGCGTCGTATAAATTCGTATAATGTATGCTATACGAAGTTATTACGGTGTGCGTGTGTGTGTGTGTTTTGTGTGTGTGTGTAATTATTTGTGTGTGTGTGTGTGTGTGCGCGTGTGTGTGTGTGTTTTGTGTGTGTGTGTAATTATTTGTGTGTGTGTGTGTGTGTAGTGTGTGTGTGTGTGTGTGAACACACACATACACACGTGCACAAATATAGCGTAATAACTTCGTATAGCATACATTATGCGAAGTTATACGAGTAGGTGTGCACATATATACATGTGTGTACGTGTCTATGTGTATTTATTTGTATGTGTGTCTATCTTTGTGCACGTGTGTATGTGTGTCTTCTCACACACACACACACACACATACACATAGACACACACACACACACACACGTACACGTACACACATATATACACGCGCGCGCATTTGTGTACAGAGAGAGAGAGAGGGGGGGGGAAGAGGGAGAGAGGGAGGGAGAGGGAGAGTGAGAGTGAGAGTGAGAGTGAGAGATGGACAGGGAGGGAGGGAAGAAGGGAAAGGGAGAGAGGGACAGTGAGGGAGGGAAGAAGGGAGAGGGAGAGAGGGACAGTGAGGGAGGGAGAGAGGGACAGTGAGGGAGCTAGGGAGAGGGAGAGAGAGAGAGAGAAAGAGAGAGCAAACTAATTTTAGAAGTAGATAGGTAGATTAATAGATCAATAAACATAAGGAACCGAATACCAAGAAGACACTAGAGGCCTCGACAAGGGTGGGGAGGGGTTAGAGGGGAGGAGGGCCACCCGCTTGAAGCAGTACAAGACCACAGGCGGCGAGGAGCGACAGACGGATTAAAGCCCATAACAAGATTACACTCACAAGCTAGTCCTATTTCTCTGCTTTCCAAGAGGCCCAGCACTCTGCTCCGACCAACTTCTAGTGGAAATCTGTATTACATTGGTGTGTTGTAAGGCAAAGGAAAATTCTTGATTCTTAGATTTTCTTTCCGTATTTAAAGAAAATTGTGAAATGTACGTGTATTTTGGCCTGTTTTTTTGTCTGTAATATACATCTAATAAGGAAAGACGCTGTACTGTAATATTTACTATACTTTTATGCAGTCTGTCGCTATTACTATTAGAAAATAGCCTATTTTGTACCCTACCTTTCCAAATGTCTTCCACATATCTATTACTATCATAACATAGTAAAGGACGAGACGCCCACACCCCAGTCGAGCAGATTCCTATTGGCAAGACAAACCAATTTAGTTGCTGGAATGGTTATTTGTTTTTCCTTTTTATTTTGTCATGGTTCTCATCCCCTCTTCCTTTATTTACTGTTCAGCCCCTACTTCCCTCATTTCCTCTCCAGACTGTTTATGGGTTATTTTTCTTTTTTATTACTTTTCTTCACATTTTCTTTTTCTCTTTTACCAAACCCTCTTTTCGTAAGTTCCCCACCCTTTCTCCATCTCTTTCTTTTACTCGTTGTCTCTACCCCTCATCTCTCTCTGAATTCCTTTTCAATAGATATCACATTTTCCTCTCTCTGCTTTTCAAATCGATTATTGAATATGCAAATCATGATCTGATTTTATTTCCCCCCAAAAAAATATATATACAATCTCTCCTTTACCATTACAGTCAATATATGCCAAGTGACTTATTCGGTTGTTATACCACCATTATTTTTGGGTCTCCCTTTGAAGTCTCCCATAATGTGGTGTGTTGCTTGCATTCACCAAACAGAGCGAAAAAAGATGAGTTCATTTTTCTTTCCCTTGCTTTAATTTTCTTTTAGAGAAAAGGACTGATTGGCACGTTTTAGATATCTAAGAAAAATACAATATTACAATTGCAGTGCTCGACATTAGGTCACACTTTCCACTTGCCATACTCGTCTTTTGATGAAATGAACTATCAGTATTGCTGAATTAAAAGCAAATAATATGGTGAAGTTATTATTGTTTCTAATATGACTAATATCATCTCATAATTCCTTTAATACAGTGACTGGGTTAAAAGGATATTTTTTGGAATCGAGGACGATATATATATATATACATATATATATATATATATATATATTATATAT
>NW_020871915.1:1173693-1178693 GCF_003789085.1 Penaeus vannamei
CGCCTCTTTTCCAGTTTTTCAAAGAATGCCCTTTGGGTTATCCACGGCCCAACTACATTCCAGAGGACGATGAATGTTGTGCTGTCAAGTGTGCTTGGGAGACACACGCTAGCGTATCTGGATGATGTAGTTGTGGCCAGTAAGACATTTGAAAGCCATCTAAATAATCTTGCTGAAACTCTAGCACTGTTAGATGAGGCTGGTATGAAACTTAATCTTGCTAAGTGCTTATTTGCCAAACACCAGATAGAGTTCCTTGGTTTTGTTGTAAGCCCTGATGGTGTGTTACCCAATCCCATTAAGGTTCAGGTCATTAATGATATGAAACGTCCCAGATCTGTACGTGAGGTTCGCCGCTTTCTGGGGGCATGTGGGTTCTTTTCGGCGGCATGTACAGGGTTTTGCCAGTGTTGCCCGTCCATTGACGCAACTTACAAAAAAGGGTGTGTCATTTACATGGTCACCAGAAGCGGAGAAAGCCTTTAAAATCTTAAAGACGCCCTTGTTTCAGCTCCCATTTTGCGTCTACCTGACTTTGAGCGACATTTTGAAATTCATACAGATGCTTCTGCACAAGCTCTCGGCGCAGTTCTTCTTCAGCGTAGTGATAGTGGAGAGCCCCAGGCCGTTTCATATTGGTCGAGG
Organism: Penaeus vannamei; assembly: GCF_003789085.1. Lineage (NCBI taxonomy): Eukaryota > Metazoa > Arthropoda > Malacostraca > Decapoda > Penaeidae > Penaeus > Penaeus vannamei. The sequence continues at coordinate 1,174,339 of NW_020871915.1, forward strand.
ACGTTGAAAGATGCGGAGTCTCGATATCCTGCCATAGATCTTGAGGCTCTTGCTGTAGTAGAGGCTGTTCGGGTATTCGACCCTTATGTGTATGGGAGACCATTTACTATATACACTGACCATCGCCCTCTCACCTATGTGTTCTCCCGCAAAACAAAGTCGCCTCGTATGAGCAGGTTTGCCCATGAGTTGAGTTTTTATGATTTTAAACTAGTATATAAACCTGGTCCATCAAATTATGTTCCTGACTTGCTGTCGGGCCTTTTATAGACTCTCTGCATGCTCACAAGATGAGGCCCTTGCTGTTAATGAGAATCATAGTGTAAACTCGGACACTCCTGTCAACCTTGCCACTCTCGCCTCTGCTGTGTTACGAGAGTACCAGTTGAAAGAGGACCTCTGGAAGGAGATCATAGAATTCTTAGAGGGTAAGAAACTTCCTAGAAGGGCCTTGCCAGCATCCCTTCACGAATTTGAACTTGATGATGGAGTTTTATATCACCTGAAATCTTTGCCGGATCGAATTATCAGGCAGGTGTGTGTTCCTCATTCACTGCAGTCGCAAGCCTTACATCTTGCTCATGACCATCCTACTGCAGCTCACCCTGGTGCTCTACGTACATACCACAATTTGCAAAATAGCTACTTCTTTCCAAACATGTTCCGGCTATGCAAATGGTACGTGCAGCACTGTACAGCTTGTCAGCACAGGAAAGGTTCACGTGAACGTGCCGAGATGCAGTGTCGTCCACCACCCAGTGGCCCATTGGAGCTTGTGTCCGCAGATCTCATGGATCTCCGAGCTTCCGTGGGTGGCTATCGATATGTTCTGTCAATAGTGGATCACCACTCCAGGTACTTGCAGCTCGTTCCACTCAGGAATAAGACAGCAGAAACGGTTCTTCGGGGATTTTATGATCACTTTATAACCCTTTTTTGGACCACCCCGACAGATAATGACAGACAATGGGGGCGAGTTTGCTAATGAACAGTGGCAGGAAGTGTGTAGACAGCTGGAGATACGATGTTCGTTCACCATAGCATATCATCCTAGTTCAAATGGTTTAGTTGAACGGACAAACAGGGTTGTGAAGGATGCCCTTGCTATGCTTGTGGCTGATAAACCAGGGAGGTGGCCGCTATATCTGACCTCCGTAAGGTTAGCCATAAATTCAGCCATACATCGCTCGGTGGGGGACCAGCCTCTTTACCTCCTTACTGGGAAGATGGCCTTGTTTCCCAGGGGACTCACCAACCAAGTAACGACGGACACTAATCTCAGGGTGCAACAGCTGGCTAAGGCCAGGCAGCTTGCCATTGCTGCTTCTCTCCGTTCCAGAGAGGCCAATGCACAGGCGCACAATCGGAAAGTTCGCTCTACCTGGCAGCCGGAGGAAGGTGCGCTCGTCCTCCGTAGGGACTTTACCGGAGGGGCGTTACAGGACCGATGGCAAGGTCCCTGTAGAGTGATCAAGCAAATAGGTCCCGTTGTATTCGAGGTTAAAGACCTTCAGCCCCTTATCGTATAGTGAAGCAGCACAGAGATCAGTTGAAAATGTATCTCCCTCCTGCTGAACTAGACTATGTTGAGGTTGGAGACAGACTGCCTTCTGATCCCCAGGTGTTGACGGTCCGTTGCCAGGCCGTCCCCAGACGTAGCAGCACCTGTACATGTGCTTGATGACTTCGGGTATGACCGGACGGAATTTAGTAATTCGGGACCCCTGAACAGGTCTCCTAGTGTTTATCATTTCCTTTACTCTGGTGCAGATATGAGCACAGAAACGAACAATGATTACAGTGACTACGAGGTTTGGGAGGAATGAATGAGATGGCGTGACTGAAGGTGTACTGTGGTGTGCTTGCTCAGTCGCTCATTGTCGAGTCGGTAGGTGTCTTATTCTTTTAATTTTTGTTCTCCTAATTTTCATGTTTTATGTTTTACTTGTGCTCTCTTAATTTCAATGTCTTATTCAGTTTTATGTTCTCTTAATTTTAATGTTTTGAATCCTTGTTTTATTCGTGTTCTTAATTTTAATGTTTTGAAATCGTTTCATTTGTTCTCTTAATTTTCATGTTTTATGTTTTACTTGTGCTCTCTTAATTTCAATCTTATTCAGTTTTATGTTCTCTTAATTTTAATGTTTTGAATTTGTTTTATTCGTGTTCTCTTAATTTCAATGTCTTGAATTCTGCATTATTTTTTCTCTTAATTTTTAAAGTTTTTGATATTGTATTGGTTTAATTTGTTTACATTTTTTCTGTTTTGTCAAGTTTTAGATTAAGTTTGTAATACTTGTGGACCACCTTGCCCAGTCAAAAGTTAAAATGTATCATTCGGTGACTCCTTGTAACCTACATATATGCCATGCTGACCTTATGTTCTCTTTCCAGTTATGATGTTCATGTATATATTTATACCGATTATGAGCCCCAGGCAACCCCTTAGCCTTAGCGCGAGAAGAGAAGGCGACCCCTCGGCTCTGGTGTGAGATGAGAAGGCCTGATGTGTATGGGGAGGTCGTAGGTCCGCTGAACTATCGGACCATACGACCAGGGCCCGGGAGGGTTGTAGTGGGACTATCCGCCCACTTTGTCCTACCACGGTACCCCCCCCCCCGGTATGACAAGTCCATGGCACGAGTCGGATTCAATGAACCCATTGGAAAATGGGCACCGAGAACTACTGTCAGCATTGTTTTATTTTCCTTGTATATACCTATTTTTATCATATGTATTTATCCTTCGTGGTGGAAATGCGGGGTACCGCCCGTAATTATTGTAAGCAAACGTACGTGGGCTTAGCGACGTACATGCTATGTTTATTGCCTCTTATATGCCCAGTAAGTCATGTGAGGACACTATCTACCAGGAGGATTGTGTCACGAATTTACAATGTTTATAGATACGTTCAAGTATTTGTATGGCGTCTGCTAGTGACGTCACGCTAGTGTTTTGCTACGTCATTAGTGACGTCATAAACCGTGACAATGCAGCCACTCACGAGTGTCCACGAGAGTACACGATACCCCGGTAGAGGGCGCTGATACCCCCTGGTACTTTTGGGGTAGTACCATTACCGGGAGATCTGGTCTCGCCTCCTTCCTGTTCGGACCCCGCTGCTACACGTAAGGTCACGGCCATCATTATGTATTTTACAGGGAAATCACCAATGATTTATTTTATACTTAGTGACTGGTGCAAGAAGGGTAAACTTGTAAGCTAGGGTCTAAGACGAAAATAAACAAACAAACAAGCAGTATCGTTCATGATTTCCCCCAGCTAATTAGTGATGACAAAGTTCAGCGTAAAGTATTGCTGGATATGAACTATTGATATTCTGAAATGTGCAAATATACATGAGAATTTATAGTTAATTTACATGGCATTAAATGAACTTGTTTCCTGACGTATGCGAGTGCCGTGACCTGGACTCCCCGCTCATCCGCTTTGGCCGCTACCACTACATGTCCGATGTACGACGTAGGGGGTGGCCAGGTGGTACTCGCATGTGGTGATTGAAGGTAAAAAGGAAGGTGAACAGATCTCCGAGGGACACTGGCCTAGAATTGTCCCGGTATTGTACAAGAAGTAGCAGTACTGCGTTACTGTTACCTTACAAGAGAAGATAGAAGAGAGAGAGGAGAGGAGAGGAGAGAGAGAAAAAAAATGAGAGAGATAAAGATAAAATATATATACAATTTTCAATTCGTTAGCCATCGGTATATTTTGAATAATTAAGCTTTAGCATCCATAAGTCACTAACGAGAGAGAGAAAGTGAAAAAAATACAGAAAAAAAAGAAAAAAAAGGAAAAAAAAAAAATCCGTTTCATAACCTTTCCTAAAACTGTAACTACTAATGGAAATAACAATTAACAAGTGCCCACACCTAATAAGCTATAATGACGCGGCTTTGGATAAAATAAAAGTATACAAAAAAAAAAAAAGAAAAGAAAAAGAAAATGAACAAACTGGTTTTAAATTTAAACAGAGAAATTATCTGTCTTATTAAGGTCTTTAACCCTAATAGTTTATATAAACTAATAGGGAAAATGTCCATATCAAGTTAAATTTGAGAAAAAACTTTTTGTTGGACAATTATTGAAATGTTATTTACATTCAGTCTTGTTTGACAAAATTGAACATTTATTCATTTATATGTCATCCACTCTGTTCATTCGAGTAATAGATGCTTGGAAATTCTATAGAACATAAACCAAACCGCAACACTTTACATATATGTATGTGATAAAGATAATGGTATGGCCTTTTTTTATTACTACCACAGAAATAAGTTCAGACGGTCACGTACAACTTTGATAATAGTGAACAGGTGATTGTTACCCGGAGGTGG
>NW_020871915.1:1191193-1193693 GCF_003789085.1 Penaeus vannamei
GAAACTAGAATGCCGCCGACAGGTTTTCTTTAAAAATTGATGGATAGTACTGTCTTGAAATGCTAGTGTATGTCGTAATTATGGTGCATGGTGTAATGCATGAGGATTCGGGTCACATGCACAATCTAAAAAAACAAAAACAAAAAAACATCCATTTCGAAACGGTAAAAAGAAAACTTATTATTTTACATTTAGGAGATTGGGGAAATGCATGTAACACACACGTAAACATATGTGCTCTTATATAAAATTGCATGTGTGCATACATGCACACAAACACAGATACACATACATACACTCACACACACACACGCTCATATACATACATGTGTATGTCAGCTTTTGCACATAGGTCATAGACACGGAGCCCAATGTGTTGTAAGGTAGTGAATGAAATAACACGTGTGAGGAGCGAGGTTGGCGCAGCCATGACCCAGCCATCATCACTTCGCGGCCTCCTGCTGCTCGCTGGCCAAACTCTATTGTACCGACTCATTTTATTTCTCTTCGTTTATTCGTTTTTTAGTTTCTAATTAATAATAAAACCGGCACTAGCTTGTTTCAGAAGAAATTCCAGATGTTGGTATAACAAAATACACAAAATATATGCGATTAAAATATCCTTCGTCTTTAACACACAGCTATTTTCACACACTCTGGGTGTTACACACATCTTTTATCTTGCCACTAACGCTGGTTGGGCACCCTCACGCCACCTCTCTATAGTATCCTTTGATGAATATACTGAATGAAAGTTTGTGTATTCTGTTAAATAATTCTGAAGAGGTCAACGTGTTGTGCGCGTAGGTTTAAAGAAATTTAAAAAAATACAAACGGTTAGGCGGCAACAGGTGACCTTTCCCTACCAATTCGGAATAAGGGGTTTAATCGAGCCCTACGACTGATATATCATATCCAATATATCAGCGAGAATATATCGGGGGCAGTATATCAGCAGCCAGAGTGGTGGTCAGCGTAGTCGTAATTAAATATGCTAATTGACTTATATAAAAACATGAGGCGCAATTACTTCACGCGGTGGGACGCTTCGACCCATTGTTCGCGCCAAATCGGAGCAGCAGCGAAGCATTTGCTCAATATTTGGTGCATGACTTTGATTTTTAGCGCGAGACTGGCGACCTTTCGGGAAAGGTGGCAAGCTCGATTTTTCTGTATTCATGTTGGCACTTACCTATTGTTTTTTTAGTATTTACATTGTATCAGTATATGACTGTAGTATTTTTTTCAGTTCCACTCAGGTGATCTACGTTTCTCTTTTTATTAGAATGTTATTACTAGACTTATATACCTGTTTCTCTCTTTGAATATACATACACATGCTCACATTATACCTATACACATTCACATACCATTACATATATGCATACACAAGCATACCCAACACACGCACATTTATCCCCCTCCCCTCCCCACACACACTAAGACATACACACTCCCACATACGCAATTTCACACATATGACTACATACACAGATACACACATATACATAATTATATAAGGATGAGTATGTTTATGCATATATATATATATATATATATATATATATATATATATATATATATATATATATATATATATACGCACACAACACATACACACACACACACACACACACACACATATATATACCCCCCTTCCCCCACACAAACACAAACACACACAAAGACAAATACTCACACACACATATATGTATGTATTTATATATACATATATATATATATAATATATATATATATATTATATATATATATATACATATATCTATCTATATATCTATCTATCTATCTATCTATCTATCTATCTATCTATATATATATATATATATATATATATATATATATATATATATATATATATATATATATATATATGTGTTGTGTGTGTGTGTGTGTGTGTGTGTGTGTGTGTGTGTGTGTGTGTGTGTATCTATCTATATAAATATGTTTTTGAATATATGCGTATGTGTATATTTTTTCTACATGCATATATATATATATATATATATATATATATATATATATATATATATATATATATATATATATATATACACAACAAAAAATCACAGTCTATATAAGTGTATGTGTTTGTATATAGTTATAAAGTTTTGTAAATATTTTATCATGCAATGAATATAAGGAGTTTTTCTTTCTGAAAAAGTAAGTCGAAACGGCTTTTTCTCTAATGTCATTATACATCGGAAAATATTTGATCACCCCTTTCCTAGACACGACTCACTCCCACGCCCGCCTTCTACCCGAGAAGAAAGGGAGGTCCTTATGAATTAAATATCACGGATACATCTATATAACACGATTTCCCCCACACCTGGCCAGCGGGACTCCACGCTTCCCCCTCTTATCGCACCTCGAACATCAAACCTCATTTCAGTCCCAGTGTGACATCGCGCCCTCAGAGCACCTCATTGCACATCGACATTTCGCCGAAACTGCATCTCGCGCGATGAACCTTGTTCTA
>NW_020871915.1:1198693-1203693 GCF_003789085.1 Penaeus vannamei
CGCCTTGCCTCCCACCTCCTTCCTCCCACAGCAGCCGTACAGACAATCCCCTTACTTACCGCCATCGACATTTATCTTAGAGGAATAATGTTTAGTCCACCATTTATCACGAGCGGCGCGATCGCAGTGAAAGGAGTTGTGCATTATGTTTGGACGGATGGGGGGAGGAGGGACTTATATCGGAAATATGGTACTAATAATGTATCGAACGGTTGGTGGTCGGAGCGTATTGGTGGCCAATCGTACGCGATGAGAAGGTGTGGTTAGGGGAATGAATACTATAACAATAAGTATATACTTTTTTTATGCAGATGGACGGGGTCAGGAAGGGTATTCGTACTGGGGTAGAGGCTGCTCTGCGTGATGAAGGTGCTGAAGTGCAGTCGCGATGTGTACGAAAGGAACGCGCGTTGATCCATGAAATTTTAAAAGGCATGGTGGAAACGTACGCTTCATATGCGATAGTAGATGCAATTACTGGGTGAGTCTTTTTAGCGTTGCTCGCGAATGATTGGAATTAGAGGTTGCATGAAATATACTACTCATAAGTTAAAGCGTTGGACATCGACATATCAGTTTCTTTTGACTTCGTGCATATATCGGTGTACCTCTCTTTTTCATTATAATTCAGTTCTATGCATGCTATTAGACTATTTTTATCTATCTACTATAATTACATGTCATAATGACGATAGACGATATTTCATAGTAGTAAACAGAGATATCTGTCGTGTATTCATACTATGACAGAACATTTAGTAGAGTGTATTTTGAGAACAATGATTTTTTCCTACAGTTTATTAAGAAGTATCAGAGCTCTAGGGAGACTGTTAATTATACTTTCGTGATAGGAAGATCAGCAACAAAAAAAACAGCATAAAAACAGTGCTGCATCTCCCTCAAAGACTAGTTGCTTAATTTGGTGAAAAACGTGAAAAGAATATAAAATTACGAACCTAATATATAGTGGTATTTTTAGAGTTTTAACATCTGATTACGGGATAACTAAGCGAAGGTGTTGACTGTTTGCTGGTATTAGGGATGTGATTATCTTATGATATAATGAGGCGATTCCTTTTATGACTTTTGCGTGTAGGGATGATCGTTAAGTCCGTTCGTATTAGTATGATATTATAATAATGTGGTGGTTAAGAATGGGGCGTGGTGGAGAGGTCCAGTATTGAGTCCTTTTTACTTCAAGGTATGGAGGGCCTGTGTTTATTATTTAATCTCTGTCTGGTGCTGGGGTAGCTAATTTTGTTTTTTAGTTTCCTGGGGTGTTGCTTTGTGAATGTCGGGTTTTGTGGTTCGGTTTTTGGCTGTGCTCTGGGTAACTCAGTCTTGCTATCGGATAGTTGAGATCAGAGAGAAAGTCGTGCGTTCCTCTAGTTGGGGGTTAAAACTTATGGGCTGATTATTTCCTCGTTCAGGTTTTATGCCTTATACTATTATTGGGGGGTGTTCTGAGCTTTTCACCTGCTCTCCTTCTTTTTTCTCCATTTGTCTGTCTTTCTCGTCAAGAAAGTACCAGTTGTTGAGCGTGGGGTTAGTTTGCTGCATTCGCTACTAGTGAGTCGGGTTGCGCTCCGTGCACAACGAATGAAATAATGATATAGTGAATACTTTTTATTATTCGCAGGGTAATTCGAGTATGTAATGGCATGTCATCAGCAAGTGGTCGAGATTGGATGCATTTGTTGGTTCGGGATATATCGGGAAAAATGAGATTTGATGAGTGTTGTTGCTTGGCTTCTGGGTGACGAGTTATATGTTATCAGCCGTTATCCAAGGCATACACGGACTATTAAGTTTTGTGAAGTTTATTCCATACATAATACATACATACATACATATATATATATATATATATAATATATATATATATATATATATATATATATATACTATAACCACAACCACACACACACCACACACACACACACACACATCACACACACACACACACACACACACACACACACACACACACTATATAATAAATATATAATATTCTAATATATAATATATATATATATATTTATATTATATATATATATATATATGATATTATAGTTTATATATAATATATATATATATCTTATATATATATATAGTATATATATATATATATAGTGATATTAGTTATATATATATATATATATATTATATATAATATATATATATATTTATATATTATTATATATATATTTATATAATTATGGTATATATATATATTATATATATATATATATACATATATATATTATATATTATATATATATATATAATTATAATATATTATTAATATAATATATATTACATATATTATAGTATATGTATGTATATTATATATAATGTAATATTATAACATGTATATATTACATTATATGATTGTATATGTATGTATATATATTATTATATATTATATAATATATATAGTTATACTTCATATATAATACTATATATGTATTTAATGTAATGTATGTACAACAACACACACAACATACGCATGTGTGTGTGTGTGTATCACAAATGCGTATGTATGTGTGTGTATATGTATGTGTGTGCGCTCTCTCTCTCTCACACACACAGACACATAGATCTGATATATATAGAATAGACGCATAGACAAATAGATAAATGTTTTATATGTGTTGTTTGTGTGTGTTGTAAAAGTGTATGTGTTATATATGTGTATGTGATCGTATTATAATTACCTAGAAACAACCCCACACGTACATTTCTGTGTTAATAACACTGACAGTCATGAGCATAGATATTCCGTTTGCATAGATTTTTATTGAACCGCAAACTCTAGATTGTGTAATTGCTCACCATGGTTAAAAGCTGTTGATTGAAGTGGAGGCGCGCAAAGTCCTGGTCAGCCGTGTTCATGATCTAAGGTGAAGAAGGTAAGCCATGAAAAACTCCCACAGGTGACGAAGCGGCGCCTGGCGTGACTAGCGACGTGGAGCAGTTGTCAGGTCGTACGTTCCTCCGTTCATTATTTGGCCGATAATCACGAATTTTCTCTCGCCTTCCAGCTCGAGTTCAGGGCTCTGGGCTTAGACGAGTGAATAATAGATGCCGACGCGGAGTGTATTTAGGAAAGAGAGAGGAAAAAACGTCGGAAAAAAGCAATGAGAGAAGAGTGATAAGATAAGGATATATACATTCTAGCCGAAGCTGCAACTCAAGATGGCGTTCGTTTTCTGTGGGCAAGTCAGCCAGGTGATTAATACGACTTTAACGCGATAATGGGGGGGAGAATTGTGTACTTCTTCGGCCTGCCTAATTTACTTGATGGGGTCAGTGAAGCTCAGTTAGGATGGTAACGACGGTGTGAGACGTGCCAATGGTCCCATTCACGCCCTCGGGAAATGGGTCGGACGGGAGGTAATAGACGGTAGTTCGCTAAACGGAGACGGGGGCGCACCAAGGGCGGGTGTGGGAGATAAGGGGAGGAATTTTGGGTCTCATTATTTGATGGATTTTTATTAAACACATAATTACGTCTTTCAGAGGCCGATTGGAATGTGGAGTTGGCTCGGCGTGACCTCTCTGATGAGCTTAGATGTATGAATTTGGAGCTTCGAAAGAGTCGAAGAGTGATGAACTATATAGAGATGTAGCAGAGATTGGGATGGCGTTTGTGCTAAATTATCATGGCGTTTCAGCGATTACGCATGTTACTGAGTGCTTTGAATACCGTTAATGTTAGTAAATAAATGGTTATGATAGAGATTTAGATATTATGGATTATATGTAGGATTTTGGTTGGAGGTAGGGTTGGATTCGAGGCAGTTCGGCGCTACGTTTTATTCTAGATAGTTATTTGATTTATTTGTTATGACTGGTGAAGTGTGTAGCGTGAGGAGTTTTGTTTGTTTGCAGTGTTAACGATCAATTAATGATGTCATCGCTTCTATCTGTGTCTCATTCGAATGAAGCAGGGCATGTTTTTCTTTTTTACTTGCAGTTGTTCCTCTCTTTATATCATTATTATTTCCATGTCTCTTGAATGGCATTTTGCTTCAGTAGTTCTTATATGATCCTCTATATTTATTAGGTGGATGGAATTGTTTAATTGGTTATATATGATATATATATTGATGATAGTTGTATATATGTATGATAGTAAGACATCACACACACATACGCATATTATATATAACATACACTATAATATACTAATATAGTTAATATTATTATATATAATATTATCTTATATTATATATAGATATATTATAATTATATATATATATATATTTGTGTGTGTGTGTATGTGTTGTATTGTGTGTGTGAGAAACACACACCATAATATTGTACATGTAAACTAAAGCACACACACACAAATATATATATATATATAGTATATATATATATAATTATATATATATTATTATTATATATATATTTATATTATGTTGTAGGTTAGTGTCTATTGTTATGTATGTGTTGTTTAATGGTAGTTGTGTTGATGTGTGTTCTGTGCTAGTGTGTTTTAGTGTGTGGTTGTGGTGTGTTGTGTGTGTTGTTGTTGTGGTGTGTGTTGGTGTGTGGTGTGTTGTGTTGGCGTGTTGGTTGGGTGTGTTGGTGGTTATGTGCATGGTGTGTGTCTAGTGTGGTTGTGTGTGTGTGTGTTTTGTTCTAGGTGTGTGCGTGTATGCGTTGGTGTGTGGGTGGTAAGATATGGTTACATATATTCATATATATATTGGTTTATATAATAGTATATATCTTATATAATATTATATTATATGTATGTATATATGATAGTATATATAATATGTTGATAGGTGTGTTTTTTATATATTATATATTTTATATTATTGTATATATTATATTATATATATTATATTTATTTATTGATTATTATATTATGTGTGTGTGTGTGTGTATTTTGTACATATAATATTTATGTCATTATAACAATATTGTAGTGATAATTATTGTCCACAATTCAGAATTTAATTATTAGGCATTGACAAGAATATATA
>NW_020871915.1:1208693-1211193 GCF_003789085.1 Penaeus vannamei
ATAAAAGCACACATTAAATATGGTGAAGCACTTATTCGTTCCAACTCCTACTTACACACACTCATCCCCTCATACATTCCTTTAAACAGTGACATGGTTAAAAGGAATTTTTGCATCCTTCACACACCCGACCACTACCCCACCATCACCAACAAATCATACCCACCTATACCCCCACTATACCTATACTACAATATATTCACTACCCCTACCTATATATATCACGCTATATCATATACTAACACTAACATACTAGCTAACCTATCACTACCATATATACCCCTATCATCATAGAGACACAAGAGAACCGAGAAAGACAGCAGACCCGCCACCGCAGGGGCGCCGCGGACCAACCCCCGCCCGCCACCCCCCCCCCCCGACCCCCCCCACCCCCCGCCACCCACCACACACTCCCCAGTCGGCGCCGCGCACCAGCCCCGACACCAAGAGAGAGAAGAGAGAGCGGCGCACGACCGCCCAACAACACGACCGCACAGACAAACCACCCCCGGCCGAGACCGACACCAACAGAGACGACGCACGAAGGGCCGAGGAGGAAAGAGAATAGAGAGAGAGACACCGCGGCGAAGGAGAGCAGCAGAGCAGAGAGAAAGAGGAAAAAGACTGGCAGAAGAGAGAAGCGACGGAGGACTGGGGGAAGGCACAAAGACGGACAGAAGAGGGCGAGAGAGGGGCACTGGCCATAAGAGGACGAGCGGCGACGCGAGAGAGTCAAGATAGAGGAGACCGAGAGAAGGGGGGAGCTCAGCCACTAAGAAAGACGGCGCTCATTTCACTAGAGACAGACACCACATGCGGGGAGGAGAGAGAGGACGAGACCCGAGTCACAGCGCACCGCCGAGCGACCGCCGAGAGAGCACAAGAGAGACCCGAGAAGCCAAGGGGCCGAGCCCCGAGACGCGCAAGCAGGCAGATAGGCCGGCCGCACGGCAGCGACCGCACGAGCACGAGAGAGAAGCCGGGCGCAGAGAGAGAAAGAGAGAGCAAAGAAGGCCCCGGCGAGAGACAGAGAGAGAAGAGAACTAGGAGCGAGGAAAGAGAGAGAGAAGAGAAGGGGCGAAGCAGGTAGAGAGAGAGAGAAGGGGAGGAGAGAGAGAGACGAAAGAAGGGAGGAGAGGAGAGAAGAAGAGAGAAGGCGGAGAGAGAGAGAGAGAGAGAAGGGAGGAGAGAGAAACGCAGAGAGACGAAGCGGGAAAGGGAGGGAACGACGAGAAAGAGAGAGAACGGGGCGAGGAGAGACGGAGAGCAAAAGCGTGCGATGAGAGAGCAGAGACGAAGAAGGGGGAGGGAGAGAGAGAGCAGAGAGAGAAGGGGGCAGGACGAGAGAGACGAGAACTGGCAGGCAGAGTGAGAGAGAGAGAGAAGTCGCGAGCAGAGAGAGAGGAGAAGAGGCAGGGGGGGTGAGGAGAGAAAGAGAAGGAGGACGAGACGAGAGAGCAGAGAAGAAGAGATGAGAGGTGGAGGAGAGAGAGAGAGACGAGAGCACAAGGGCGGGAGACGAGAGAGCAAGAGATCAGAAGGGGCAGGAGAGATGATGAGAGCGAGAAGGGGGAGGAGAGAGAAGAGCAAGGGGGAGTGAGGAGAGAGAGACAGCAAGGGGGAGGAGAGAGAGAGAGACTCGAGAGAGAGAGAGAGATAGCGCATGAAGAGAGGAGAGACAGGAGAGACGAGAGAGAGAGAGAGAGAGATAGAGAGAGACCAACGAGAGAGACAGAGAGAAGCGAGGAGGAGCGACAGAAAAAGACCAAGACGAAGGATATAGATGATGGAGAGAAGGGGCGAGGAGAGAGAGAGAGAATGAAGGTAGGAGAGAGAGATAGAGAGAAAAGAGAAGGGGGAGGGAAGAAGACCATGAGAGACCGACGACGCAGAAGAGGGAAGAGAGAGACACGAGAGAACGAGACGAAGGGGCGAGGAAGGAGAGAGAAGCAGAGAAGGTGCTATCGGGGAAGACAGAGAGAGACGAAGGGGTGACGGAGAGCAGAGAGAGAGAGAAAGCGCAGTCCGGGAAGCAGAGAGAGTGAGAGACGAGAGAAGCGGGGAGAAGAGAGCGAGCAGAGAGAGAGAGAGACCCAGGGGGGAGCGAGAGATAGAGACGAGAGAGAGAGAAAGAAGAATAGGGGAGGAGAGCGAAGAGAGAGAAAGCGGGAGGAGAGAGAGAGAGAGAGAGAAGGGAGGAGAAAGCAGAGAGAAAGGCGGAGCAGAGAGAGAGAGAAGAGAGACAAAGGGCGGGGGGAAAAGAAGAGAAACAGGAAACGACCGATGAGGACCAGAGACCTCCCTACGACCCCAGAAGAACCCGAACTAGAGAAACGTCAGGAAGAGTACAGGAGAATAATACGACAGGAACTCTCAAGTAGCACGAAACGATAGTCCGTAAAAGGCGAGAGAGAGAGAGAGAAAGCGGGAGGAAGAGAGAGAGAGAGAGATATAAGGCGCGGAGATAGAGAGGGAGAGAAAGAGAGAGAGAAGGGGGAGC
>NW_020871915.1:1226193-1228693 GCF_003789085.1 Penaeus vannamei
GGGGGGGAGGCGGGGGGCGTTGCATGAGGATTGAGACGGAGAACGGACTCGTGAGTAGGGCGTGAGGTTTCGAAGGGTTAGAAAAGCGTGGAAAGAATAAGAGAATAGGGGAAAAAGCGTAAGGAATAAGGAGATAGAAGGAAGAGGAAGGATGGATGGGGACACAGGCGGGCAAGGGGTTAAAATAAGGGAAGTGGAGAAAAGGGGGAAGGGGAGAGGGAGAGACGGAGAAGGGGGAGGAGTTGATGATGGGTTAGGTTACTTCATCATGCAGGGGGATCGAGAGAGCGGAGAGGAGGGGGGACAGGGTAGGATGAGGGTGGGGAAGAACGCACAGTGGAGAGATGTAGAAACAGATGGACTTACAGATAAAGATAATTACAGGAGTCTCGGATGTAGAAGAATGTTCCTCAGTGGTGGTGAGAACACAAATATAACGGCGGGAATACTGCAGCGTGGGATATTTACAGTCATGTAATAACACAGAGCGAGAGTCAGTCCTGGTAGGGGTCAAAATTCACACAGAAAGATGAGATTCAGCCTAGACGTGGTAGGTATCATTACTTACAGTCGAGGTAATAAAGATGAATATGAAGTGTCTCTAATATAGTGTATGGCACATGAGTAAGAAGAAAGAAAAAGAAAGACAAAAAAGTAGAGAGTTAAAGAAACCGCAAAAACACATCCTTCACCGTATGTGCACACATCATGGCAGAATGAACGTAACTTTCAGATATACTTAGTACATATGTTAACATTTATAAACACATTCGTAAGCGATTCCATAAACACAAAACACATCAACCAGTACACAAGCTGAAACAAACGAATATAAATCTTTTGGCGGATACATTAACAATAGATGCAAACAAACAAACGAAGGTAGGATGGCCGCCGCCAGGAAGGAACGGAAAGAAGACATTTGAATACAATAAGGCACAGACAATGTCTATCGCCGCTCGCTTGAGATACTTCGTTCTCTCTTTTTCATGAGCCACTCCCCCCTTCCATCCCACCCTAGCTAGTTCCTGCTCGTAAAGCTTTATCTGAATGTCTTACTCTTGGTTTTCTCTTAATTTCCGACCACGAACATAAAAAAGGAGGAGGAGGAATAAAGGAAAAAAGAGAACAAGGACACACACACACACACACACAACACACACACACACACACACAACACACACACACACACACACACACACACACACACACACACACACACACACACACACACACACACACACACAACACACACACCACACACCACAACACACACACACAGGGCTTTCCTTCAAACTGTATTTTTACCTCCGTGACTTCCCTCATGTGCGGGGCGGCCGGCCCTCGCGCCCCATACATGACTCTCATTGTTACTTTGTCCTCCTCCAATCGTCCCTTCGCTGCGCGGGGAGTGATCCTTTCTTCGTCCTGTTCCCTTAATCCAAGTGTGTGAATGCTCGAGCCCATTCTCTGTTTTCGTTCGGTTTATAATCCGGCATTCTAGGCTATTATTCTTACAAAACATTGAGACAACGTGTATCTGCCGCTACCTGGACTTTGAGGTACTTAAGCCACAGGTTTAGTGAGGACAATTCTAACCTCTGTAGTACCAGGTAATAAGGACCTATTTTCTATGACCGTTTGAGGTCTGGGTTACATCAACGTCCGATTGTTTCGGTGGCTGTGGCTTGAGCCCCGGTTCCATTAAGGTTGTGAATAGAAAGTTGACATGGGGACACACCCATGCCCTGTGGGAGGTCGCTGGGTGGTAGGGGATTCGGACAATGGGGTTTCTATTCAATTTTCGTGTCTGATTTTCAAGGAGGAAAGTTTTATAATATTTTTGTTGTAGTTTGACTGTATAATACAGATATCATTTGTTGCGATACAGACATTAACTTCGGAACTGTACGATGGCCACATTCATTTGTAATTCCTAGGAAACTCGGTTTGGACGAGAAATATCTGCGATGAGAATAAAAGATGCAAGAGTTAGTAGTTTGTATAATAAAGGCATTTTTTTTGCAGTACAGAATGACAGCATCGTGGGTAGCAAGTTTTACAGATCAATAGTAATCAGACGTTGATAATATGTCATAATGAAAAATAAATGATTGTATTTTTTTCTGTTCCGTGTTTATTCTAGCCTGAAATGAAGTTTGTTGCATTAAGAGTACAAATTTATGTGCAAACAATCACATGCCTGATTTTCTCTTGAAATTTTGAGTTCATGACTGCCACATATTATTTTGGCAATTTCTCGACATTTCAGCACACCATAGTAGGTTTTAAGAAGTTTCTAGATGCGGAGCAGTGCAGTCCGAGAACAACGTCAATTGCCGACGCGAATTTGCATTTCGATTTTACGGCTTGATTGTAGATATCTCCTTCAAATAAGGATTATTCCGTATGAGGATTAATCTGCGGAGACATTCATTCAAAAAATATGTATATCCTGTTTTTATAAGAGGCAAATTAGAAGTTGCATCGATTAACTGAA
>NW_020871915.1:1233693-1236193 GCF_003789085.1 Penaeus vannamei
ATGGTGATGATTACAATAATAATAATATCACTAACCTCAGCAACAACAATATCTATGAAAATAATGGTAATGATAATGATAAAGATAATGCAAAAATATTAACAACAGCAACAAAAATAATGGTGATATAAAAAAATTATGATACTAATAGTAATAATGATGATAATAATAATAATTATGATGACAATGATAATAATGGTAATAATAATAATCATAATAATAATGATAATGGTAGTAATGATGATAGTGATAATAATGATAATGATGATAATAATGATAATGATAACAGTAATGAAGATAATGATAATTCTGATAATGGCAATGACAACAGTAATAACGATAGCGGTAAGAATCATAATAGTCAAAATAGTATTAACAATAATAATAGTAATGATAATAATAATGATAATAGTAACATTAGTAATAATGATAATACTTTTATTATTATCCTTATAATTATATCATTATTATGATTATTATTTTTATTATTGGTATCATACCCATTGTATTGGTTTCATTGATATTGTTTTTGATTTTTATTATTGTTATCATTATCATTTCTATTCTTATTATTGTTATTTTTTATCGTCATCATGATTATCATTATCTTCTTCATCCTCACCATTTCTTTTATCATTATTACACCATCATTATTATTATCTTTATTTTCATTACTATTATCATTAATATTATCATGATTATGTTTTTTTTATGATAATAATAGCAACAACAATAATAAAATGATAATGATAATACTAATAATGATATCGATAATAATAATAGTAATAATAATAATAATATGGATAATAATGATAATGATAATTATTATAAAGATAATCACTATTATTATTGATGTTATTTTTATCATAATCCTCAACATCATTATTATTAGTAATAGTAATAATAATAATAGTAATGATAATCTTTATTATTATTGCTATTATTATTATTTTTATCAACATCACCATTATCCTTCTTATTAGTAATAGAAGTATGACTGTTATTATGATTATTATGAAAATCATCATCATCATTGTTACGATTACTATTATTACTGTTATCATTATTGTTAAAATCAATATCATAATCATTTTTGAGTTAATGATATGTACTTGTAGTTACGAGGACGGTTATTATTTTTTTTGCATAATTGCGTATAGTTGTCTCTGTTATATTCATAATTTTTGGTCTATATGATTGCTGCTGTTCCTGTTATTGTTATAATCTTTCATCATTATGATTATTTTCATCATCGTTATTGTTAGTATTATTGTTATTGTTGTTGATGTTATCATTATCATCACCATCATTATCATTATTGAAATTATCATGATCAATACCATCATTATCATTATCATCACCATTGTCTGTTGCTGTCATCGTCACCTTCATCAGCAGTGTCAAGGAAAGAGGAGAGGAGGAAGGAGGGGGGGGTGAACAAAACTGGAAGAAAAGTATCATGAAGAGAAATGAGGAAATGGAAAGGAAGAAAGAAAAGAGAATGCATTATGGAGGAGAGAAATGAAGAAGTTAGA
The DNA here is from genome assembly GCF_003789085.1 of Penaeus vannamei. NCBI lineage: Eukaryota > Metazoa > Arthropoda > Malacostraca > Decapoda > Penaeidae > Penaeus > Penaeus vannamei. Next base: position 1,235,229 of record NW_020871915.1, read on the forward strand.
GGAGAAAGAGTAAATGTTGGGAAGAGAGGGAGAAGAATGAGAGTATAATGAGGAGGAAGAGGAGGAGGAAGAAAAGGAGGAGGGGAATAGGGAGGAGTAGGATGAAGAGCAGGAGGGGAGGGAGAGGCAGGAGGAGGGGGAGGAGAGGCAGAAGGGGGATAAGAGGCACGAGGAGGAGAAGGAGAGGGAGTGGGGGAGAAGCAGGAGAAGGGGAGGTGAAGCAGAGAAAGGGGAGGAGAAGTAGAAGGGGGAGAGGTAGGAGGCGGAGGAGGGGAGATACTGGAGGAGAGTAGGAGAGGTAAAAGGAGGGGAGGAGGGAGAGGAGAGGCATGAGAAAGGGGAGGGTAGGCAGGAGAAGGGGGAGGAGGGGCAGGAGGAGGGGGAAGTCGTGAGGTGGTAGACAGAGCGTGTCAGAGGCCGTCACCCGATACCGTCCAAAACCAACACTCTCAGCGGGGAGGGAGGGGAGGAACGATGCGAGTAGGACTTGAGGGAAGAAGGGAAGAAATAGGGGAGATGCGTGAGGGCGGCTTGGGGGTGGGGGTGGAGGGAGGGAGAAGGGGAGGAGAAAGGGGGTCCTATAATTCGTGAGGGAGAGGGAGAGGGGGTCCTATAATTCGTGAGGGAGGGGAGGGAGCACTGGGAAAGGGTATGGGAGAAAGACTGATAAAGAGAGGACAAAGATTGGCGAAAATTAAGAAGAGATCGAGGAGAGTTGATGAAGAGTGGGAGAGGAAGAGCAGGATAAGGAGAGAGTACAGACAAATATACTGTAGGACAAGGAAGGGCGACTGCGAAGGAAGGGCGTTGAAGGGATTGTGAAGTCGGTGAAAAGGGGAAGACAGATAAGAAAATGAAGAATCTTGAAAGAAGATTCAAAGCATAAGGCGAAGATGATAAAAGCCAAAGAAAGAAAGAAAGAGAAATGGAAAAGGACAGCAAGATATGGTATAACCACGAAAGAC
>NW_020871915.1:1248693-1251193 GCF_003789085.1 Penaeus vannamei
GAAATAACCCCTGGCCGTCACTATACGCCCGTCACACAACGTCACTACGTTCGCCGTAACGTTCCTGTCACAGTGTCACAACCAAGGAAGTCTCCCTTGGCACAAAAAATGACACTATACCCGTGCACTTTAAACGTCATTACCTAATTAAAGAAATTATCACTTTTCATTTTACGAGTCTTTTTTATGTATACTTCTCCATATATCATAATCAGTTTTTACTTACACTTTGTCTGTCTGTCTTTTTTCTCTCTTTTCTCTCCCTGGCTCGCTCTCTCTCTGCCTCGCTCGCTCGCTCGCCCGCTCTCTCTCTCTCTCTCTCTCTCTCTCTCTCTCTCTCTCTCTCTCTCTCTCTCTCTCTTCTCTCTTCTCTCTCTCTCTCTCTCTCATAAATGTATATTTAACGTTATAGTTGCTATTATCATGATTGTTGTTGTTGTGTTTACCTTCTAATTATCATTATTGCCATCACAATCACAATGAAAAGATTCTATCCTTAGTATATCATGCCGGCGTTATCTAATTTTTAAATGTAATACACTATTGACCTTTCTAAAATGTAAATTATACATAGAGATGATAAATGAAAAAGATAACTTAAATATAAACGTACAGCAGAAGTAGGGCAAGAGTAAGAAACAAAAAACAAGAAGAGACGGAAACAAAATCTGCCTAAGCTGATCCTTAATCTCGGTTAAACAGATAAAAAGGAAACATTACCAATACTTCCTTTCTTGAAGTTCCGGTTTAACAAGAATCTTATCTCTCTCTCTCGGCCGTTTATCTTCGCCCTCACGCTTTATCAACACTCATTATCATTCCCTATCCCTCTGTTATCACTTGACATCACTCGTGTCACTCTCACACTCCGCCGCAAGATAATCGTTCTCCTCAAAGAAGGACGATAGAGGCGATTATCAGCCTAAGGAGAAGGAGGATTAAGGCACTACAAGCGTGGTCGCTTGTGATTATTTTCCCCCCCGCGACACACGACGCCCCCTCCCACTGGATGTTGGGAGAACGGCGGTGATAATTCATAAAGATTATGAGATGATGCATCCTCAGATTTCATGCAAGGGGGAAACATTGCATGCCTCGCTGGCTGCAATCACCGGCGGAGGTACGCGAAGGCACTTTATTGATACACGAATTCCGCGCAAGACACTTGGAGGTTGTGTTTTCTTTTCGCCGTGTATATTTAGGGATTGGTTATCGCGAGATGAAAGTTAACGCCTCCCTGTCTTTCCTTTTTCTTTGTATTTTTTTCTTCAAGAATGGTTATTTATAGTTTTTAACGCCCTTCAAACTCTTCGTGGGTCGTAGAATTGGTACAAAGGTGGAGGACATGGATGATGAGGAGCGGAAAGAAGGAGGAGGTGAAGGAAGAAAGGAGAGGAAGAGGAGCAGGAAGAGGAAGAGGAGGAACAGGAGATGGAAGAAGAGGTAATGGAAGAAGTAAAGGATGATGATATGGAAAGATGATGTGGAGAAGGAGAAAAAGAAAAAAGAAAGGAAAAAAAAGAATAGGAGAAAGAGAGAGAAGAGATGAGGGAATTCAAACGGAGGACGAAGAGAAGGTGGAAAAAAACAATAAAGATAGCAGGGAGGAGGATGACAAGAGAAGAAAGAGAAGTGAGTAAGTGTGAGGGGCGGAGTCTGCCAATGTGTTACAAGGTGGCAGTGGTATCGTACCGCCTTATCAGTGTCGAAGGGCACTGATAAGACACGCTATCTTCCCCGAACACGCCCGCTGCTCTGGCCTGTGCTGGCTAGGATGATTACACGGTGCAGCAGAATAGCGGACTGGACTCGGGACTACCGTACCATTGAGGCGTCCCGTGTGCAGCTGATCTGAATACGTCTTTACCCGTATTATTCTGGAGCTTATCATCATCTGCGGCGTCTGAGGGAAGCTGACACGGGTCGGAGGCTGGGGACTCTCTCGTTTTATCTCCCGCCCATCTCACAGGATGCTGTCTAGCAGAGGAAGGAGGGGGGTTTGGGCGGGGTAGGAGGCTGCTGCGAAAAGGGGGGGGGGGGGGGGGAGGTAAGAAGGATAAGGGTGACCGGAAAGGTAGAATGATGGAGAAGAAGAGGGAAACGAATAATGAGGCATAGGCAAAACAATGACAAACTCCTTGGGCAAAAGAACTGATGCGTGCGGAGAGGGCCGAGCCATTTACATATAAATCATGAGCTGGTCGTCTCCTCTTCCTGTCGGCGCTGTCCCTCTCCCTGTCCTTTTTGTGTGCCAAAGCCCAACCCTGCCTCCCTTCCCCCTACCGGCCGACCGTCTCTTCTGTTCACAGCACTTCCGACCCTTATCTGCGTATCTCGCAGGTGCCACGTGCTCAGCGCTGATACTGGAGAGATACTTGCGGATTATCACAAAAAGACAGACACAGAGACGTGTCAGATTTCGGTATCTCCCCCCCCCCCCCCCCCACCTCCAAACCATCGCCATCTCCCTGCTCCTCTCTTCCGAATAATCATCTTTCAG
>NW_020871915.1:1275008-1280008 GCF_003789085.1 Penaeus vannamei
ACGGGAATGGGATAGGAAAAGACGGGGGGAGGAGGGTAAGGTAGGAAGAGGGAGGAGGGGAAGAGTCATCGCTCTCATCCGGCCCTAGTACTAATCCGGAGAAGGGGAGGAGGAAGGGGGAAGAAAGGGAGTCCTCTTCGCGTGGGGAAGAGGGGAAGGGAGGGGAGGAGGAAGGGGAAAGGGAGAGAGGGAGAGAAGGGAGAAGGGAGAAGGGAGGTGAGGGGGGGAGACACACATCAAACAGGTTGCCCGCCCAAAGAGCTTTCCGCTCTACAAACGCCCAAACTTGCATCATGTGTCTATCCAATGTACTGCTTCCTGTCTCTCTCACCCCCCCCCCCGCCCACCTCCCCACCTCCCCCTCCTCCCCCCCGTTCGTTCTGGGCGTCTGTCTGCCCGCGCCACGCCCGATATAAAACCAGCCGGTCGGGTCGGGTCGGTTCCTTTTCCATTCTTTTTTTTTTTTTTCCTCTCACTGACCTGCCGTTCCTGGAGATCGCGAACGGCGGCCTGCAGGCTCATTTTGCATATGATGACCGACCATATTATCTGCAATTTTATACGGACTCTTCTCGTCCCTGCCCTGAGGCGTTTTATGGCACCTCTGAGCCCTTAGAAAGAAAGATAAATATTTCTAATCTATGCACACACACACACACACACACACACACACCACACACACACACACACCACACACACAGCACATGCACACACATACATATACACACACGCACATACAAACATATACACACACGCATATATATATATATAATGAATAGAAAAAAAAACGTGTTGATACTATGGTAGAAATATTTCTACCTGTGTCGCTATTTCTACGAGAAGAGAAAGGGAGAGAGAAAAAGAGATGAGGAGAGAAGAGAAAGGGAGAGAGAAAAAGACTTGAGGAGAGAAGAGAAAGGGAGAGAGGAAAAAGAGATGAGGAGAGAAGAGGAAGAGAGATGAGAGAAGAGAAAGGGAGAGAGAAAAAGAGATGAGGAGAGAAAAATTCTTGTCTGAACTGAAAACGCGTTGATAAAAACACAGACACCGACACGAAAAGAAACACACGAGCACGTGCACACACACAAGTATAATATCTAGCTATATATATAAACATGTAAATTAATATGAATATATACATATATAAACAAATAAATATATGTATACACACATACACGGAGACCCACATACACACATATATTCAGTGTGTGTGTATGCGTGTGTGCATGTGTATGCGTGTGTGCATGTGTGTGTGTGTGTGTGTGTGTGTGTGTGTGTGTGTGTGTGTGTGTGTGTGTTGTGTGTGTGTGTGTGTGTGTGTGTGTGTGCATGTGTGTGTGTATGTGTGTTCGTATGTATGTATGTGTATATGTGTATATGTATGTATGTATGTATGTGTATATGTGTATATGTGTATGTATATGTATGTATGTATGTATGTATGTATACACTCAACCGTGTTGATACTATCAAAACCCACAATGCACACACTTTCTTCAATAAATCTAGCTTGTGCATTGTGTTTTTTCTACCATATATATGTATGCATATATATGTATGTATATATAATGTATGCATCTATATATATATATATATACAATATACATATAAACACACACACATATACATATATAAAGGTGGCCTGTCCCTCCCCTCCCACGGCCAGGGTCGCACGTGGCGCCGACATACCTGGCTCTGGCCTCCGGTGCCGCGCATCTGTCTGCCTCCGAGCCACAGGCCGAGGGGGAGGAGGGGGGGGGATACCTGTGCCGTGAGCGGGGCTTGAGGGGAATGCCAGGGGGGATTTTCGGGGCGTGACTCTGACGCCCTCGCTTCACCTCTTGCATGGCGCTTGCTTCGTCTCTTGCATAGCACTTGCTTCACGCTTGCATAGCATTTGCGTCAACTTTTGCATTGCACTTGTCTCGACTTCTGCATAGCACTTGCTTCAACTTCAAGCACTTGCTTCATCGCTTGCATTGCACTTGCTTCAACTATTGCATAGCATTTGCTATGCAAGCAGATAGGGAGGGAGAAGAGAGGGAGATAGATAGATGGAGGGAGGGAGGGAGAAGAGAGGGAGGAAAGGAAAGAGAGTAGAGGGAGAGGGAGGAAAGGAGGGAAAGAACGAAGGAACGAAGAAGATCGAGGAAGAAAGAGAAATCAAGAAAAAAAAAAACTAGAAAGACAAGAAGAGCCCCCCCCCAGAAATACCCCCCCTCAACATCCCTCCCCCCACCCCACCCACCACGCCCCCCAGCGAAAGGCTCACCTAATTTAGCGAAACAAATAAACGCTCGCCGGGACCCCGACTTCCGGCACCGCTTCGGAATGGAGAGGAGGAGGAGGGAGGAGGAGGAGGAGGAGGAGGAGGAGGAGGAGGAGGAGGAGGAGGGAGGAGGAGGAGGAGGAGGAGGAGGAGGAGGAGGAGGAGGCACAGTGCCAGCGAGAGGGCGGACACGTCGTCCCGGCTCCCTCCTGCTTCTTCCACGCCTCCCTCGCCTCTCCCGCCCTTCTCCTTCGCTCTCCTCTTCTTCCTTCTTTCGTTTTCCTCTTCCTCCTACCCTCTTTCTCCAATTCCTCACCTCCTTTCTCCAATTCCTCATTTCCTTTATCTTCTCATCATCCTTCTGCCTCTCCATCTCTCCTCTCCTCCTTTCTCCTTCTTCCTCTCTCTCCTTTCTCCTTCCTCTCTCTTCTTCTTTCTCCTCCTCTCTTCTCCTTCCTTCCTTCTTCTCTTCTCTTCTCTTCTCTTCTCTTCTTCTCTTCTCTTTCTCTTCTCTTCTCTTCTCTTCTCTTCTCTTCTCTCTCTTCTCTCTCTTCTCTTCTCTTCTCTTCTCTTCTCTTCTCTTCTCTTTTCTCTCTCTTCCTCTTCTCTCTCTCTCTTCTCTTCTCTTCCCTTCCTCTCCTCTCCTCTCCTCTCCTCTCCTCTCTCTCCTCTCCTCTCCTCTCCTCTCCTCTCCTCTCCTCTCCTCTCTCTCCTCCCTTCTCTCCTTCCTCCTCCTCTCCCCCTCACTCCCATCCATCATTTTCCTCCTCCCTTTTCCTTCTTCCTCCTTCCAAAATCTTCCAGAAGAAAGAGAAGAGAAAGGGAGAGAGCAAAAGAGATGAGGAGAGAAGAGAAGAGGCGGGTAGACAGTAGAAGGGTTGGGAGAAGAGAGGCTAGGACAGGAGAGGAGAAGAAAGGAGAGGAGAGGAAAGAGAAGAAAAGAGATGAGAAGTGAAGAGAAAAAAAGGCAAGAGAAATAAACAAGTGAAATGAAAACAGACGAAAAGAAACGAGGAGAGACAAGAATAGGAGAATCGGGCATAGTGGGCGTGAAAAACCTTCCACATTCAAAAGGCCGCCCGTGCAGGCGTAAGGTCTATATTTTCACTCAACCCCTTCCCCCCTCCCCTCCTTTTTGCCCCAACATTATTGAGTGTTACAATCAACGGGAGGGGGAGGGGGGGAAGGGGAGGTGTTGGCATATATCCCGGGACTCACGTTGTCATTTTTTCCTCTCTCTCTCTCTCTCTCTCTCTCTTCTCTCTCTCTCTCTCTCTCTCTCTCTCTCTCTCTCTCTCTCTCTCTCTCTCTCTCTCTCTCTCTCTTCCTCTCCTCTCTCTCTCTCCCTCCCTCCCTCCCTCCTCCTCCCTCCTCCCTCCCTCCCTCCCTCCCTCCCTCTCCTCTCACTCTCACTCTCACTCACTCTCACTCTCATCTCTCTCTCTCTCTCTCTCTCTCTCTCCCTCTCTCTCTCTCTCTCCTCTCTCTCCCCCTCTCTCCCTCCTCTCTCTCTCTCCCTCTCCCTCCCCCTCTCTCCCTCCCTCCCCCTCCTCTCTCTCCCTCCCTCCCCTCCTCTCCCTCTCTTCTTTTATCATACCTTTCTCTTCTCCGAAATTCCGGTGAAGCAGATAACAGAGAAAGAGATGATGACGCAACCACACGTATGTCAACGAAGCGACGGCAACAATAGTGACAGCTATGGTAATTAATGATGATATATATAGTAATAATAATAATAACAGTATCATCAAGGTCGACGATAATGAATATGGTGATGGTGATGATGATGATGGTGATGATGATGATGATGATATGGTGCTGATGATGATAAATCTGAGAAAAGTCGATGAGATAGAGGTAATATTAACAATAAAAATGATCATAACAACGAGAGGTGGGAATAATAATAATAATAATAATAATAATAACGATACTGATGATGATTATGATTAATAATGATGATAATAATGACGATGATGATGAAAGGAATGATGATAATAATAATCTCATAACTTTCCGATTCCCACCCGCACCCTCTCCCCCTCCCTCCCCTTTTACCCCTATCCTCCCTCTTCTTTCCCCTTCATACCCACACCATACCCCTCCCTAACCCCCCCCCCGCGTGTCCCCATAGCCCCATCCCCACCCCACCAGACAAGGTATCACGTGATCACAGGTGGCGGGGGTGGGGTAGGGGTAAGGAGTAATGGGTGGGGGAGAAGCAGCGTGGGGCGGTGGGCGTATAGAAAGGGTTAAAAGGAAGGAGGGGGGGATAGAGGGAGGGAAGGAGGGGGGAGAGAGAGGGAGAGAGGGGAGAGGGAGAGGGGGGAAGGGGAGGGAGGGGAGAGGGAAAGAAAGAAAAAGAGAGAACGAGAGACGAGGATAGGGAGAGATACATAGAGAGAGAGAGAGAGACAGGGACAAGGAAAGAGACAGACAGACAGACAGACAGATAGATAGAAAGAGAACGAATGATATAAATAGAGACAAGAGAAAGACACCGAAAAAGAAAGAGACAGAGAGAGAGAGAGAAAAAAAAGAGAGAGACAAAAAAGAGGGCGAGGGGAGAAACATACGGTTCAAATATGGCATACTACGCATTGGCCACTTGCAGCGTTGTCAAGCCTGAGATATTTGGAAGCCTTTGCACGCAATTGCACTTCTCAAACATCTATTTCTGCATAGTCCTCCTGACCTTCGTTGTTACCTCTATCCTTGTGTATCAAAAATC
>NW_020871915.1:1285008-1292508 GCF_003789085.1 Penaeus vannamei
GCGAGAGAGAGAAAGAGGGGGAGGAGAGAGGAGAAGAGGAGAGAGGAGAGAGAGATCGGAGAGAGAGGGAGAAGAAAAGGAGAGATGAGAGAGCAAGAGAGAGGAGAGAGAGAGAGGGAGGGGAGAGGAGAGAGAGAGAGAGAGAGAGAAAGAGGAGGATGAGAAAGAGAGAGAGAGAGAGAGAGGAGAGAGAAAGAGAGATGAGAGAGCAGAGAAGAGGGATCGAGACGAGTGGAGAGAAGAGAAAGCCAGCTAGCTTTCCCCGGATTTATCCAACGTAACACCTGATTCCTGCACAAGCCTGAACCCTGAATCAGCCAGAAATTAAAATTCTTTATAAATCACTTGGAAATAAGTAAAGCACGGGCTTGCATAACACACCAACAAGGTGACATGACCATGTTCATTGTAAATAATACCATGGCAACAGTCAAAGCACTACCAGCCGAGATGATAGCTTGGCATATAAGATTAGTTTCTCACTAAGCAGGATCATTTTCCTTCACAAAGAGCAAGTGGTCGGTCGTGCGTGTCCGTACGTTTTAGACAAAGATTAAAATTTGGTTGCGGCACACCAGATAAAAAAAAAATTGTATGTGCCATAATAGAACATAACTTATACAGAGGAATACTCTAATTGGAAAATCAGAAAGGATTTACATACCTCTTTAAAACAAATTATCTGCTTAAATATATGTACTGTAAGTGCACACACACACACACACACATATATGTACTGGTAAGTGGGCGGCGCGCGCACGGCACGCACACACCACACAACACACACCCAACACACACACCACACACACACACACACACACACCACACACACAACAGCACACACATACCATAGATACATATAATACATACACACCATACCATATAATCGCATACACACACACACACCATAGATAACATAGCAGTATTTGCATACAACCGACACATTGGCAGGCACACACACGCGCACACATATTATATACATATCATTGTTGTTACAGAAATGGGAAGAAGGCGACATAGACCTAAAAGAGAGAAGAAAAGTGGGAGGCAAGGCAGAGGCGAACAACGGAGACAACACGAAAGAAACACGCGGAGCCAATGCAGCGGCAAGCAAGCAGGCAATCACACCCTCCCCCTCCCCCACGGGCGATTCACGTCAGCGGTTGCATCATCCACGCGACTGCGGTTAGCACACAATCGCACGCCCCCCTGAAGTCCCCCCATCGCAATCTGTTACTGCACAGCACCACACCTGCTTGCGAACGCAGAAAACGAGAACGGGAATGAGAGAGATCGAAAAGGAACGTGTAGCAGAGAGGATCGAAAGGAAGTGACGAGCCAGAGAGACAAGAGACTGAGAGCCGACGGAATGATAGAGATCGGAAGAGTGAGAGAGAGATGAAACGAGATGAGCAGAAGTGAGAGAGAGTAGGGAAAGAGAGAAAGAGAGAGAAGAGACGAGAGAAAGAAGAGCAGAGAGAGAGAGAGCGACAGAAGAGAGCCAGAGAAGAAGGAGAGAAGAGAGAGAGAGAGAGAGAAGGAGAGAGAGGAGGAGATGCAAAGAGAGAGAGAGAAGAGAATCGAAAGCAGAGAGAGGAGAGGAAGAGGGAGACTCGGAAAGAAGAGGAGAGAGATGAGATAGAAGAGAAAAGAGAGAGCGCAGAGAGAAGAGAGAGAGAGAGAGAGAGATGAGAGAGAGAGAGAAGAGAGGAGAGAGAGAGAGAGACGAGAGAGAGAGAAGAGAGGAGACAGAGAGAGAGAGATCGGAAAGAGAGAGAGCGAAAGAGAGGAGAGAGAGAGAGAGAGAGAGAGAGAGATAGACAGAGAGAGAGAAGAGATGAGAGAGTGAGATGTGAGAGAGAAAGAGCAGAGAAGGAGAGCAGAATCGAAGAGAGAGAGAGAGAGAGAGAGAATCAAAGAGAGAGAGAGATGAGAGAGATTCAAAGAGAGAGAGCTCGGAAAGAGAGAGGAGAATTCGAAAGAGAGAGAGAGAGATGAAAGAGAGAGAGAGAGATCGAAAGAGAGCGAGAGAGCNTCCAAGAGAAACATACCCCACGGCAATGATCTCATCATGCCGCCCTCATGCCATGCAGGTCTGGCATTCCAAGAGACCAGGTCGCTCGCACTCTCACAATCTCTCACTCCACAACCCTCCTCTCCTCCCCACCGCCTCGACCGGATCTCGACACGTGAAATATTCGCAGCGCATTCCTCCCTGACGAAAACAACGCAAAACGAAAGACGGTGAGAGGAGGGAGGGAGAGGGAGAGAGAGAGAGAGAGAGAAGAGAGAGAGAGAGAGAGAGAGAGAGAGAGATGAACGAGAGAGAGAGAGAGAGAGAAAGAGAAGAAGAGAAGAGAGAGAGAGAGAGAGAAGAGAGAGAGAAGAGAGAGAGAACGCACGAGAGAAGTAAGACGATAGAGAGAGAAGAGAGAGAAGAGAGTAAGAGGAAGAGTAGAGAAGAGAGAGAAGACAGACAGACAGACAGACAGACATTGGCAGACCAGAAAACAAAAGAAAAGAAAGAAAGTACGAAATGCATGAGAGCGAGGAAACATCTTTCACACTCCACCACTTAAAACAATCAAACAGTGCTCGGTCGTCACATCTCTACACTCTCCCTTGCCTCATCTTTCAATATAGGCCCAATAAACCAGCGCATTCAATTGCATCGCCTTGCAAACAAGACCACTTCTAGTCTCTCTATCTATCTATTCTATCTATGCTATGTATCTATCTACCTACATGTCTGCCTGTCTGTCTTCTGTGTTGGTGTGCGACAAGGACAGTTTAGATAAGACAGAGAAGTGATATAAATTGCAAAATATGCATATATCGTGTAAGTATGTATGGTAAAGAGAGAGAGGAGTGTGTGTGAGAGATGAGAGAGAGAGAGTAGAAGAAGAGAAGAGAGAGAGAGAAGAGAGAGAGAAATCGTAACGTCAAGAGAAGAGTGACCGTGTCACACTCATAAACTCGAATGAGTACGTAAACACTCGCCTCACACAAATGCAATAGAACATTGTTGTAAAAAGCCATCACGAGACAAACAGACACAACAATACGACAAGTGTAATAGCTAGTCCAATGCCTCCCTTCTCTGTCACTCTTCTCTCTCTCGAGTCACCTCTTTCTTCTCGTTTCTTCTCATTTTTCTTAAGACTAGAGTAGCAAAAGCAGAAGGACATGATTGGGAAATGATGCGGAGTAACATAGTAGAAGAGTCAAACTGTGAATATATGCTCAATTGTCAGACACTCAAAACACGAATACTCCTGATTTCTCTCCCATTAAATATCCTCGTCGTTATGCGTTACGATTTTAGATAAAACGGAGAGCATACCAAGATGACCGAATTGGCAATAATCAGAGTAAAGCTGCAAGAACAAACCGTGGAATTATAAATCACAAGAAGAGAAATTCGATCTACAAAACAAATCTCACTGGAGCTGTAGCCAATATATGACAAATATAATTTGCTTATTTCAAAATCTCAAATATACCCTAAAAGTGCATATTCAGGTGCTGATGCATCTTACCAATAAATAACCCGCAAGATCAGACAGCTAAAAATACAACTTGCGGGGGAATCTTATTGACCTTCTTGACTTTACTGACCTTCTTGACCTTCCAAAATTCACTGAGGGAACAGTTTCGCTACACTCTAAGGGCCTCACTCCAAGATTCACAATATTACAACGCTATGCACAGGTTTATATCAAACCCAAGTAAACATGTCTATACTTATACCCAGTGATAATGACAGAGATAGACGGATATGAGTGAATGCATATATAAGATATAGCGATACAAGGCACACAAGCACATTGATATATATATATTATGAGTATAGATATAGAGAGAGGTATATATAAATAAGTATAATATGATGTGTGTGTGAATTGTGGTGTGTGTGTGGTGTGTGTGTGTGTGTGTGTGTGTGTTGTTGTGTTGTGTGTTGTGTGTGTGTGTGTGTGCGTGTGTTAGAAAAAGGTTGATAGAGAGAGAGAGAGAGAGAGAGAGAGAGAGAGAGAGAGGAGAGAGAGAGAGAGAGAGAAGAGAGAGAGAGAGAGAGAGGAGAGAGAGAGAGAGAGAGCGTGTGTAGGTAACATACATCAGTTGGGGAAAGAGTAAGATAAAGAGACGAAAAAAAAAAAAGAGTAAGAGAAAAGATAGAAAAAAAAGAGATACAGAAAGAGAAAAAGAGAAAGAAGAAGAGAGAGAGAAAGAGAAAAGAGAGAGAGAGAGAGAGAGAGAGAGAGAGAGAGAGAGAGAGAGAGAGAGGAGAGAGAGGAGAGAGAGAGAGAGAGAGAGAGAGAGAGAGAAAAGAGAAAGAGAAAAAAGAGAGAGAAAGGAGAAAGAGAGGAAGAGGAGGAAAAGAGAGAGAGAGAGAACAGAAAGAGAGCGTGCACAGGCTAACGTACGCCAGCGGGGGTTCACTATGCATCTTTGTTGCCAAGGACGAGGAGTGTGCCGCCAGCCCGAGCGTCCGGCAGCCGGCAGCGAGCTAGTTACTGGCCTGACTATTGGCTTGTTCACTCGGGGTCGTTCACTTAAAAAAGAGTGAAGAAAAGAGGGAAAAAGACACACACACACACACACACACACACACACACACACACACACACACACACACACACACACACACACACACCACACACATACACACACACACATCACACACACACACACACAGAAAGAAATAAAAAAAAGGATTTTTACCATGTTACAGAAAAAAATAGGAAATACACAGACATCCTATTTTTAAACAGACATCCTATTTTTTTCAACGAAGGGCGTCCAAGGAACTGATGATAGTAATGCAAAAAGAAGAAGAAGAAGAAAGAAGAAGAAGAAGAAGAGAAGAAAAAAAAAGCATAAACCGATGAACAATCTCTTTTTTTTCCAAATGAATAAAACATGAAGTCAGAAGAACCAGTTTTCTTCTCTTCACTAAGCTACAGCCACGCAAAAGTCTTTTTATATAACGAACGCTATCACATGACCAGGTCTCAGCACACAAGACTGCTCCACTATCACCTCCCCCCCACACCCCCAAGGAACTGCAACTCCCTCTCCCCCCTCCCAGGAACAAGCAACTCCCCTTCCCCCGCCCCTCTTCCCAGGAACCGCAACCCCCCTCTCCCCTCTCTCTATGAACAGCAACCCCCTTTCCCCACCCTCCTCCCAGGAACAGCAACCCCCACTCTCCCCCCACCCTCCTCTCCAGGAACAACAACCCCACTCTCCCCCCACCCACCTCTCCAGGACAACAACCCCCACTCTCCCCCCCACCCACCTCTCCAGGAACAACACAGCACTCTCCCCCCACCCACCTCTCCAGGAAATCTCCCCCTCCCTCCCCAGAACTACACCCCATTCCCACTCCCCCACCTCCCCTCTCCCTCCCCACGACTACTCCCCTACCCCCCTACCCCCTTTCTGCTCAGTCGGGGTATGGATTACGTCAACCCTATTCCTTACGGCGTGGGTGGGGTGGGGGGTGGGGTGGGGATGGGAGGGTTACGTGAGGGAGATATGTGGAACGAGGGGAAAGGGGAGGGGGGGGGGAGAAGTCGGGGTCATGGGGTATAAGATTCGTCACGGTATAAAAAAAAAAACTAAATAAATAAATAACAATGAATAACAAACGCCAATATAATTATCTGTTACATAATTAAAATCGAAAACGTGGCACCCCTATACCGTTTAATGTCTATCAAAACCCATCTACATCACCTACATAATTCATATCATTCTTATTGCTTTCAATTTTTTTCCCCTAAATTTGCTTCCCATCTACATAATCTACATCATTTACATCATTACTACTTTCAAACTTTTTTCCCCTGAAATTGTTTCCCATCTACATCATTACTGCTTTCAAACTTTTTTTCCTTCTAAATTTGCTTCCCATCTACATCACCTACATAATTTATATCATTCTTATTGCTTTCAAACTTTTTTCCCCTAAAATTATTTCCCATCTACACCACTTATATCATTCTTATTGCTTTCAAACTTTTTTCCCCTAAATTTGCTTCCCATCTACATCCCCTACATAATTTACATCATCCTCACTGCTTTCAAACTTTTTTTTTCTCCTAAAATTGTTTCCCATCTACACCATTTATATCATTCTTCTTGCTTTCAAACTTTTTTTTTCTCCTAAAATTGTTTCCCATCTACACCATTTATATCATTCTTATTGCTTTCAAACTTTTTTCCCCCTGAAATTGTTTCCCATCTACATAATCTACATAATTTATATCATCCTCATTGCTTTCAAACTTTTTTCCCCTAAATTTGCTTCCCATCTACATCCCCTCATAATTTTAACATCATCCTCATTGCTTTCAAACTTTTTTTCCCCTAAATTTGCTTCCCATCTACATCCCCTACATAATTTATATCATCCCACTGCTTCAACTTTTTTTTCTCCTAAAATTGTTTCCCATCTACACCATTTATATCATTCTTATTGCTTTCAAACTTTTTTTTCTCCTAAAATTGTTTCCCATCTACACCATTTATATCATTCTTATTGCTTTCAAACTTTTCCCCTAAATTTCTTCCATAAATACATCTCCTACATAATTTATATCATCCTCATTGCTTTCAAACTTTTTTTCCCCTAAAATTGTTTCCCATCTACACCATTTATATCATTCTAATTGCTTTCAAACTTTTCCCCCCTAAATTTGCTTCCCATCTACATCTCCTACATAATTTAATATCATCCTCATTGCTTTCAAACTTTTTTTCCCCTAAAATTGTTTCCCATCTACACCATTTATATCATTCTTATTGCTTTCAAACTTTTTTTTTCTCTCCTAAATGTGCTTCCCATCTACATCCCCTACATAATTTATATCATCCTCATTGCTTTCAAACTTTATTTCCCCTAAATTTGCTTCCCATCTACACCATTTATATCATCCTCATTGCTTTTCAAACTTTTTTTTCTCCTAAATTTGCTTCCCATCTACATCCCCTACATAATTTATATCATCCTCATTGCTTTCAAACTTTTTTTTTCCCCTAAATTGTTTCCCATCTACACCATTTATATCATCCTCATTGCTTTCAAACTTTTTTTCCCCTAAAATTGTTTCCTATCTACACCATTCATATCATCCTCATTGCTTTCAAACTTTTTTTTCTCCTAAATTGTTTCCCATCTACACCATTTATATCATCCTCATTGCTTTCAAACTTTTTTTTCCCCTAAAAATTGTTTCTATCTACACCATTCATATCATCCTCATTGCTTTCAAAACTTTTTTTTTCCCCTAAATTGTTTCCCATCTACAACCACCATTATATCATCCTCATTGCTTTCAAACTTTTTTTTCCCTAAAAATCTACACCATTCTATACATCCTCTCATTGCTTTCAAACTTTTTTCTCCTTGCATTGCTTCCCATCTACACCCCCTACATAATTTATATCATCCTCATTGCTTTCAAACTTTTTTTTTTCTCCTAAATGTGCTTCATC
>NW_020871915.1:1297508-1307508 GCF_003789085.1 Penaeus vannamei
TTTTAGATTAAGACGCCAATAAAGAAGCATAAAAGGAATAAAATTTTATATAAAAAACAGCAAATAATATATTTTTTATCAATACCATATATAAAACCTATAACATATTTAGTAATATATATAGATAATGTAGAAAACACCACAATCCAAGCCTGAAAATCTAAGTGTTTGGCGTTACTAGTAGTCAGAATTCTCGCAACTCAATGGAAGAAAGTAAGATGCATTGCTATTTTTACTTTGTTTTTTACTGTAAAGTGGCTCTACAATGTAATAGAGAACGTTTTCACTTATGACGTTTATCCCCTGGCGAATTTCAGGCTATTGTACTTGCCAGAGTAATTGCAAAAAGTAGTAATAAAGTTCTGATCGAGAGATGGGCGTGAGGCGACTCTCCGGGGTTGATGACATGACTGACATATTTAGGCCGGTTTTATGTCGTTTTGTGGGGTTATTTGTGTTGTTTTGTTGACTTATTTTTGTTGGTTGATATTCTTTTTTATGTTTGGTTTATATGTGTTGCTGATTCTGTTTAGAAAGTTTTGTTTACTGGTTTGTTTGTGAGCCTGTTTGTTTGACTTTTGTTTGTGGCAGTTTTAGGTGAATTAGGAATAAATAATGGTAATGATTTAAAATAGGTTCACTTCAGGTGATGCACTGGCCTCTGCCTAGCTTTCTGGCAAAGGCTAGCATACATTGGTACATGTTTGTTTATATAAATATATGTAAGCATACATGAATAGTTTTTTGCACATCCTAATAACAATCCTCCCAGACCAGGACTCAAACCTCTGTCACTTTAGTCATGTGGTCTAGTAGGTCTAGCTCATTCTCACTCTACCTGGAGTGGCCTAGTCGTGTGGTCCTGATGGATTAGTACTGCTTATTCGGATCTTACCCTGAGTAGCAGAGGTTTGAATGCTGGCCAAGGAGGATTATCATTTATCAATATCAATGTGTTATTGTACTTTTTGTCTCACACATGTGTTTATTTATTTATGTAATTGTATAGCTAAAATTTTCAAGTCAGACCCACATATCACAGAATGAATATTACATGGAATTCAGAAAACAGTAGATACTTTGGCACTTTTTATCTATGACATACCTGTTATGCAAAGAGGTTCTAAAGAATTATAAATAACATACCCAACAATGCCAGTGTTAAGCAGTAGCCATGATCTCTGTACCTGTCTTGCTCTACCAAAGGACCATCAACCTAATGCCTACAATTAGGGAAGAGAATGGCTGCTTAATTGGAGGTTAATCACCAAGAGATTAATGAAGATTCTAAGTCATGGTGACAATATCATGAAAGTAATTTGGTATCCATATCACAACAAATCCTTGTGGTTGGATTTCAAGTCATAGTAGCCTGTCTGCTCAGAATATGGCAATGGAGATTTAAGTCATTATGATTGGCTTATATATTTGTAACATAGATGTTCAGAAAGGGAAATATCTTAGAATTAGTATATTTATCAATTCAGTGTACTGTTTATCTCTGATCACGTGACAGTCTGATACTGAAAAGTAACTAGAGCAGATGTACATATGTAAGTTATTATGAAAACAATTGATAAAGATTTAACAAAACTGCTTAAGTATAATTCCTGATGAATCTGGTATGAATCTAGATTGCTTAACGGATTTTGACCAACTCTAACAATGACATACATCCCTGACAGATTATAGTACATTAAGTATGCAAACAAGATTACAAGGAAAATATAAAAGATATTCTTATAAGGTCTGTGTTGTCTAACAGGTTTAGTATCAGTGGATTACTTGTAATATATCTTTCTATCTTTCTTTCTCTGTTTGTGGACATGGCGACCATGGCTTATATAGTGAGTGATAGATGTCTAATGATTGTGAGAGTTGTTCTATCACTGATGCAACGTGCTGAATCTGAGACTGAGTCATTTTTACTTAAGCAAATGTTTATGTTTTAAAACAGAAAAAACAGCACCTTCATGTTTGTCTGTAAATAACAACGTTACAATGATCCTTAAATCAACTGGTCAGTCTTTGGTCATTAGACTGCAGGACTGCCATGTATTAGATGATTTGTAAAAGAAGTAATAGAAAAGATTTGCATAAATATTATATATATGATATATAGTACTACACATCTGCACACTCACTCATAGACCTATACACTCACATACACAACTATCAAGTGGTGTCTCTCTAGACCCTTTTTATGTTACTTTAGGATGATGGAGAGCTGTATTTCTCAGTTTATGAAAAATGTAATTTGTTATTACAAATTTCTCAGTGATGATAATGTAATCTAACCCTGTACTTCTGCATTGCATTCAGACCCAGAGTGATGAAATTTCAAAATGGGGTTATTTTATGATACTATTGATTGTTTATGTACATGAAAAGCTACAATAATTTTAGGGGCTACATAATTATAATTTTCTTTTTCTTTCTTTCTTTCTTGCTGACTTTCTCCATCATTTTATTCATTTGGTAATTCTTTGCAGTATGGATGCACTCATCAGAGACTAAGTTGCCAACTCCATGTCAAAAAATTTAATCATCACTCTAAGTTGCCGTGACTGGTCATGCCTGAGGGGAGGGTTGATTGGGGGCTTTGTCCCCCAACACTCCTAGGGAAATGTTGTCTTCACCTCAGTATGCACAGCAAGATAGAGCTGAAACTCGGGAGCACCGGGTGGACTTAGGCTGAGAGCAGTGCTTTCCGCAATCTTTTACCATTATTTGTGGCGTAACCATTTGTGCCTGAAAATGATTTCTTGTACTGACGACTGCATCTTTTTGTCAGCTACAGAAATATATTCAATTTGCCCTAACTTAGATAACCATTTCATTATTTTTTCCTCGGGAAGAACATCTTTATCATTCTCTATTACTTCCAAATGTGTCTGACTGTTATTCAAGATAGTATTATATGTAGAAATACCATTACTTCAAGAATACATCGCCATGTTACTTTTTTCCATGACTTTGTATATTTGTATTGTTTTAACCTATTGCTGCCACTGTAGTTTTACTTTTAGAACCATTACACATAGATTGCCCCACAAGTGCTCAACCACTAAGGCCTACGTGACCTCACCTGGATTTTTCAGTTAAAGATTGTTTTTCCTAATGCTTTTTATATGGATAAGACTTATTGTTATTATAGTGTTATTAATAAATTAGTATTAAAAAAAGAAAAGGGTATTATAGAAAAGAAGAATAGTAAACAGGTAAGACAGGTAGAGACATCTGTGGAGACATTTATGAGTAAAGAAAATTTAATATACTAAAGACACATTGGGGATGGCTTGTATTTTTGCCATCCCACCATCATTAACCCAATGGATTTGGATGCTTCACTGCCATCACACGGCCCAAAATATGGACATTAGGTTTACTTGATTGGCCACTCCGACAGGTGCACGGCTTGTAGGCCAGGCACACTCAAACACTCATGTGCAGTGACAAGACTTATGCCTCAACTTTGCAATACTATTTCCTCTTTTTCTACACAGATGCTTTTAGCACTTGGAAAAATGTTCATATTTGTTATTTAATTTGTTTAACCATATGTTAATAGACTGTTCTTCTTGCATATATTCCATATTATATCTCTAGGTAATCTATAACTCAGTGCAAGAATGATATCAAAAAGTAAGATTTTTTTTTTTCTTCTTAATATGAATGTTTTCTATAATACAACCTGTGCTGAAAGTTATAACGGCCAGGAATAGGATCCTGAGCATGGAAATAGTATCCTCTTTGGAGCTAACATTATTCCAGTCATGGCTCATGGATAGTACATTCCACACTCATACATTCCACACTCATTCAATGGAAATAATGCAAAAGCCCTTCCTAAATGTTCAATGGAAATGATGCAAAAAACCCTTCCTAAATGCCAAATGAGTTTAATCATCCTCTAAGAATTTTGTTCTCGTGTGGTGAGTCTTTCCTGTCACCTCAGCCTTCAGCTGAAATGCTCACAGTGGCAAGTTTGCCTAGCCTAGAGCCAAATTTTCCCATGAAGGCATGTTCACATCACCCACCCCTCAAGCTAAATTTTTTCGTGACACGAGGGTCACCTCATCCAGACCATATGGATTGATGAAGCAAAATCATAGTGGACTTGGCATGTACATCCATGCCATTCCTGTCAGCAGTGGGTTAATTGAATGAGACTAACTAGTTCTAAACATTTGAAACTTAGAATAAAAGTTGTATCATAAGATTCAAGACAGTATTATTGTTACTACACATGGAGATGAGTTGCACATGGGTAATGATAAGTTGCACATAAGGTGTGTACAGGACTTTTGACGTTTTCTGTTCATTTATTGCTTATATTTTTATTTATTATTTATTATTTGCTTTAGTAAATGTTATATTTTGTTATTATTTTCGGAGGGTGGAGGGGTTTTCATGAGGAATAGAAAAAACAAGGAGAGGTGTGAAAATTATAGCAAGGGGGATTTGAGTAAATTCATATTAGTTTTTAGATCCATTCATCGTTTTCTTTTTTGTATATCTGTGAAAAATCATTCTGATATGAAAGGAAGAAAGAAGTAAACGGCTTCCTGTGATTAAGAGACTCCTCTGCCTTCTCCTTTATTTCTTACATAATAGAAACTTGATAAAGAAGAGAATTGCTGTATTGAGATATAGAATAGGTGTACAGAAATAGAGAATAGGCCTACAGGGATAGAGAATATGTCTACAGAAATAGAGAATAGGGTTAGTGGGATAGATATTAGGTCTACAAAAATAGAGAATAGGTATACTGAGATGGAGAATAGGTATACTGAGATAGAGAATAGATATACAGAAATAGAGAATAGGTCTACTGATGTAAATAATAGGTGTACTGAAATAATGAATAGACATAATAGGTTGACAGAAATAGAGGATAAGTGTACTGAGATGAAGAATGGTTCTACTGACATAAAGAATAGCTCTACAGAAATAAAGAATAAGTCTACTGATACAAAGAATAGGTCTACATATATGAAATATAGGTCCACTGATATAAAGAATGGGTCTAATGAAATAGAGAATAGATCTACTGATATAAAGAATAGCTCTACAGAAATAGATTAGCTCTACTGATATAAAGAATAAGAATACAGAAATAATGAATGGGTCTACCGAGACAGCATTGGGATACAGAAATACAGAAAAGGTCTACTAAAATAGAGAATTGGTCTACAGAAATGTACTGATATAAAGAATGGGTGTACTGAAATAATGGATAGGTCTACTGAGACAGAATAGGTATACAGAAATAGACAGTAAGTCTACTGAGATAGAGAATGGGTCTACTGAGGTGGAGAAAGGCTGTATTGAGATAAAGAATAGGTATTGAGAAAAGAGGATAGGTTTCCTAAGATAAAGAAAGGGTCTAATGAGGTAAAGGATAGGTCTCCTGAGATGAAAAATAGGTCTACTTAGAGGAAGAATAGGTCTATTTAGATGAATAATAAAAAGGTCTGAGGCAAAGAATAGCGACAATGAGATAACGAAGAGGACTAAGACAAAGTATAAATCCCCCAAAAATTGACAAGAACATGAGAAGGGAATATGTCACTGTTTTAGTAATTTGAATAGACTTTACATTCAAGAGCATCAAATTGGACTTAACATTTTAATATTTGTAACAAGCATATAGCGTACAATAGATGTTGATATTTGACTGGAAAAACATAGGCCCTGCTTTAAAGAAAATCAGTTTAGGAGCGGACATTTCAGTTGAACAACTAAAATTTATATATCATTGACAATGTATTTCACATTGTATTGAAAATCAGGGGTTTTGTTTATTTCTTTATTGTTATTTGTTATAATTAATTTTATTTTTTTATAAGGCCTTTATTAATGTGAAAAGAAACTAGAATAGTTATATCTTATGTAATGCATCCCAATTTGAGTCTCCACGCATAATTGAATCAGCAAAAATTACACCCCCTCTTATTTCCTTATTAACCACTGATGGCGGATAAGAAAAATAAAAGGAGAGGAAAACATGCAATGGCAACTAACACCAGAAGCACAAGTGGTACCAATGGTAACCCACGACAGCGGACCCCCCAGAACAGGGGGGATAGCCCAGCCGATGACAGTAGCCGAAAAGATGGTGAGTGTGTGATGTCAAAATATGGATCCTTTAACCAGATTTTGACCAAATCACATGTAACATCCTTTCTGAAATGTGAATCTTAGCTTTCAAAATTTGTAATGTAAATGCCTTTTAGCATATATATGATATATATATATATATATATATATATATATATATATATATATATATATATATATTAATATATATAATTTATAGTTTTAGGTCTTGCATAATTAGTTTTTTTTTTTTTATCTGACAGGTACTGAGTATAGGAAAAGAATAGCAATGATAGATGAGTTATTTTGAGATGGTTTGATGGGTCACTCTCTTGTAGAAATTCTAATAATAGCCAATAAGGGGGTAATATGGCTTTTCAGTGTATTTTTAAATGTTAAGAAAATTGTCGAAATGAAAAAAGGGAGCTGTTTTAGAATTGGGTTGTCAGTTCAGTAATTAGATGCATGAAAGTTTTAATATTTAATTCACCTTGTTGAGCAGAAGAATAGAGAGATATTTTGTTTATTTGTGTAAAGAAAGAGGTAGGAAGTTTTTTTGCTTTTTTTATTTGCTGCTGTTGGGGGATTTGCAGCCTATAATAAGATTGTTGATAAAGGATACTATTAGAGTAGTTTCTGGTAGGCATTTAACTTGTTGGATTCCCAATGATAACAGAGATTAGCCCAGATCTTTATTTGGAGGAAATGAGTTTTGTTTGGAGAGTGGGAATTATATCGATTAGAAGTTGTTTATTCTCTGATTTAGGATAAAAGACAACAGAATGAGCGACGCTGCCTTATTAGTTATCGAAAGATGTGAGGAGGAGGGAAGTATTAACGAGTCTGTTGTCAGTCTGCCATACACTTTCCTGCATGTTATATTTCGAGGCTCGCCCTCTTTGCGTTGTTAGGATTGAATTAATGCCTTATGGAATTCCCCCTCCAGCTAGAACCTGCTCTCTTTATTTTTCTGTTGCATTTTTACATGTTTTGCTCGATCTATCTTTTGTAATGTTATGAAGTTTTATTTGTACTGGATTGATTTATAGCCTCTCTCACTACTCGATGACCACCTAAATACCTGCTCTCTTTTAGGCCTTAATGCTAACTTATGCCCATTCTTAAACATACAGAGCTAATCTTACACCATAGATCTCACTTTTTTTTCCCTTCTCTCTATTTTTTCAAACTCTTTCCCACTTCCACCACCCTGTAACCCCCTACCTCCTGCTCCCCCGGACTTATGCTTAAACTCACCTCCGATTCGACCTCTTCCTTTCCCTCTCTTTTCCCCAGCTGAATCATTTTCAATCATTTTCAGCTCTCTCCTGCGCCCCCACCCCTAATGCTGCTATGAGCACACCAATACATTCCTCTCTCTTTTTCACCTGTTCCTCCTTCTTCACACCCTTCCCTTACCCAAAACTTCTCGAAACACTTACAGAACGCTCTCTCGACACTCTTCCCACACCCCTTACACTGTCAATGCAACCCCACTACTCATCTCTGCCCAAACCCTTACCGGCACCTCAATCGTATCTACACGTACCTCTGCTCTTTCCTCCGCTACATTCAGTTACACAGGACTCCCCCCTCCGGCGCCCCCTCATATGTGGCGCGCCCTATTGCATATGCACTTCGCCTATCGTTAAGCGCTCTGGAACTCAGACTGTTATTCTACTTACGCTCTTAATCGTGTGTGTGTCGCGCATTCGTCTCGTCTCTCCTACTAGCACTACACTTTCACCGTATCAGTTGTTACGTCGCATGTCTCCCCAAAGCTCTCTCTCTCTATCCTTCGTTCGCCGTACTCTCATTCCTAGACTACCAGCTACTCCTCCATAGAACTTACATATACTACTGCCCCGCGTACTACCCATCACTTATATCTACTGACACCTTAGACAATCATCTACTACTCGCATGCGTACTGGCCTTATATGATGCACTCTCTCTCTACCGTCATAGTACTATACATATTATATGTATCCCCCCCCGCCTCCTATATACACGTATCATATGCTACCTCATGTATATTACACGTCGCCTGCACTACCTATACTCCCTAACTATATCTCTCACCGCCTATATCATGTATATATATATTATACGCGGTATATATGCCCCTATATATATAACACGTGACTATAATGTACTACTATATCACGTATATGTGGTATATAATACTCCGTATATCTGTGCCCCACCCCTCCTAGTAGTATGTATTATCCACCACTCCTATAATTACTACAATTTATATTTACATTGAGCTATACATACATACATAATACATATAATCGATTACATACACAACTACTCCTTGTCGTAATGTATATATATACCCTATAATAGTTATATATAGTATTTATATACTATTTACTACTTATATATATTATATATATTGTATGTATGTATGTATGCTATACATATGAATACATATCTATGTATTTATTTATTTATTTTTTTAGTATGTAAACCACACACATTGTTATTTTTTGTTTAGTGTCTTTTGTTGTGGTCTTCCTTTCCCCTTATTGAAAAAGATCCATTTAGTATATTATTTTCTTATTATTTATTGTGTATTGCGATCATTATTCATCATAGTTAAGTATCTCTCCATCCATTCCAACTATTATTATATATATTACATTATTATTATTGATTATTAATTATTTTTATTATAATATCTCTCCTGTATTAATCATTGCCCATTACTTTCTGTATTTGTTGTTATTGTATATTTAGTATATCCATGATTTTTTATTTGCTTAGTATGTTTATTCTTATTGTTATTTTATTGGTTCTTCTCAATATTTATATCTTAACTCTCTATCTATGGTGTTTTAGTATGCAGATTTCTGATAGTTTGCACATGAAACAGTTTTCTGTTTCTCGGTACACTTTTCGTGACTTGTCTCGTGTCATTTTTTTGTGACCCGTCTTTATGCCAATTGTATATGTCTTATGTTCGATTTCGTCGCTACTTTATTATTAGGCACTTCTATTTATTCGTAGATAGGAGATGATCTTTCATAGCAATATAGTCTGCCGGTGTTATATTCATATAAATGATATTGCATTGGCTATTGTTTTATGTGTTTTGATTATATAATTTTATTGCTCATAATTTTATATTATACATTTCTATACTTATACATTTGTATTTTTTATATTCCATCTGGCCGTTTTTATATATACATTTATATATTAACATTTATTATTAATAGTATAATATAGTATAACCGTCTGTATGCTCATTTATATATATATATATTGGTATCTCTATGTGATTGAGTATTCCTATATATTATATATATTATTTATTACTAATATATATTATATATTTAGGTTATATATATTTATAATTGAGTGTATGTGCTAGGGTATAGTATTATTATAGTACTATATATTATATTACGTATGATGGTAGGATATATCTTATTATGATATTGATATGTTATATAGTATATTATATATTTAGTATATCATTATATATTTTATCTTATATTATATATATAATTTTAGATACATATATATATATATATATACTATATATATATTATATATACTGTATACATACTATACATATTATACATAATACACATAGTTACATATGATACTAATATATAATATTATACAATTATATATATATATACATATATAGCATAATACAGTATACACTATCTACATATACATTTATTACATATACATTATATATATTGTAGTATATTAATATATATATAGATATATATGTGATTGTATAAATAATTATTAATATATATATATAAAATTCATATATTTATTATATATACATACATACTACATACATTTAACATTACATTATACATATACATATACATCATACCCAGTTTATACACTATACACACAATATATATAT
>NW_020871915.1:1312508-1315008 GCF_003789085.1 Penaeus vannamei
TAAGCCTATCCTCATCTACGGAAGAATGGTGAGTTCTTTTTCGCATATTCTCTTGCTTCACATAATGTGAATTAAAGAATTCCACATTCCTGGGTATTTTTATTGGAATAATTGGTGTTTTTAATGACAATGGTATTTTTTTAGATTTCACATGTATCTACTGTTGGGGGTTATGTTTACTGACAGCTTTGCCATTTACAGATACCCTGTAAGCACGTATTTTGCCTTTGGTGTGCCCGTGGGGAAGACCGTGTGTGTGCGAGATGTGGAGAGCGTGTGGCCAGAGTGGAGCAGATAGGCCTTGGAACGGTATTCATGTGCAACTACAATATAAATAAAACTGTTTGCAAACGCACATACTTATCTCAGAGGGATCTCCAGGTGAGCAGCTTTCGATTCCTTGTGTGATTATTATTCTTTTGTTTTGATGATTAAGTAAGCACCATGAAAGGTCTTTTGTTGTTGCTGCTGGTTGAATTTTTGATATTACTGTTGTTAATAAGGAGGGGGTGTTTGATATGATATTTAAATGATCTGTGGTTTTCAGAGAAAGAATTCATGTAGATAAAAAGTTCCTGTGTCTAACTGATGACTAATTTTTTACCAGGCTCACATAGACCACCGGCACATGAAAGTGCCTGGGGCAACAGGTCTGCCAAAGGAGGAGATGAAAGAAGAGCGTTTGAGCCACAGAGACCCAAGGGGAGAAGGCAGGGACACGAGAACTGATCCGAGGGGAGACATCAGACAAGACCCAAGGGCTATGTCAGATCCCAGGGTGAGCAAGGAAGGCTACGAACACAGGGACTCCTATTCCAGCTCTCAGTTCTCCCGGCAGGGTTCAGGGCAGTTTGGTTCTAATCACGGGCAGTCTCACC
Source organism: Penaeus vannamei (assembly GCF_003789085.1). NCBI lineage: Eukaryota > Metazoa > Arthropoda > Malacostraca > Decapoda > Penaeidae > Penaeus > Penaeus vannamei. The sequence goes on from NW_020871915.1 coordinate 1,313,387, forward strand.
AAACGGCAGGCAACCACCAGGCATCCTCTCATCATATTTCAGTGATTCCTGTAATGACAACAGCCAGAACCAATCTCATCACCGTCCCACTACAGGACCAGCCAGAACACTCGTCACACTCCTCCTTCCAACATTCTGGGCCATCACATCCAACACCACCACACCCCCCACCTCACATGCCCCCTACGCATCCTCCCCCAACTCACTCCTTCACCAGTCCACCCCCAGCTCACTCTCAGCCTCCCCCTTCCCACCCCCAACCCCCACCTTACTCCTCTTCCTTTAGCACAGCTTATAGTACTCAGCCCCCACAGTATACATACCCTCCAAACCCAGCTGCCCCCCACCCCCCAACCCCAATGTGCCACCTCCACCATACTCAAATGTGACACCTGCTGTTCCTCCCCCAACCACTTACGTCAACAGATCTCAGTATGACGGGCAGTACTCCACCGCGCAGTGGTCTACTCCTCCACCACAGACACCTCCTTCACATCCCCCTGGGCCCCCTCTTCACCACCCTCCCCCACCTTCAGCTCAGTCCAGCCAATATTACAGGAAAAATTTCTAATGGGATGGATGGATGTTACACAGGATTATTGTAATTATGTAGATGCTGTGGACTTGGTTTCAGTGTATTGTAAGGATGCTGATGCTGAAGTGTACACAGCATTCTGTAAATGACAATTATTGCTGGGAATGTGTGGAAAGGTGGAATGAAACATTTTACTTAGAGAAATGTGCAGGAAAACAGATAATAATGGGAGACAAAATTTTGGAGTGAAATTTATCTACTTATAACAAAATATGTAAAATTACTGGGTATGATTGTGAGGCCATGAGAAATCTTGCCAAGACTGCAAAGAAATATTGCAGTCATGTGCCACATTGTGTATAAAGATGTGCAAATGTTAGTATTTGCAAGTGTTCAAATCTCTCGAATGATAAAAGTTGAAATACTGTCTATCATGTGCTTGGTGTTGTTAAGGGGACCATCTGTGAATTGTAATGCAAAGGAGTCAGTTGAGTGTTTTTGCTAGGCATTTAAAGAAACTCTGGTGATTGTGAATGCTGAAAGACTTCTTTTATTAGTATTTCATTTTTTGTGTTTTTTTTGTCAAGGTTATGGGAATATTACATGCGTCCCACCAATTATAGACAGGCCCTTTTTCATTTTTCAGCATATGACGGTTATACTGGCAGCGTTGAATTAAAATCTGAATTTTCTTTTTATAGATTTCTACAATTTATTTATCTATTTTATTGTATATATATTTTTTCCCATCTTTTTAAGTAGCCTGGTTAACAGATGGTTCCCTTCAAAGACTTTTTTTTCTTTTTTGAGTGCTAGAAATTGCATTTTATTTTTGATGTTTAAATAATATCAGCTGGGATATGATGATACTTTCACATCATATGCATATTTTTTCCAAAAAAAAGATTTCCATACAATAAAAAATAACATTGAAGGATGTATTAATAACCTTTGTCGCTTCTGTGTTTGTAATGTTGATGTGGATTTTCTAATCATGAGAAACGTTTTGGTCTGTTTTATAAAATTGAGCCTCATTATGATGAGCAATTTAGTGTAAAATGAAACCAAAACTTTGAAGATCCTAATA
>NW_020871915.1:1320008-1322508 GCF_003789085.1 Penaeus vannamei
CCCCCCCAAAGAAAAATAATACCCTCCGTATATCCACTATATATATTTCTTTTAGATCTCCCAACGACTGTCACGAAGTCGGAAAGCAACTCTTCCATCCTCCTATGCACTAGGATAAATGTCATGCTTGCCTATTAATATCGATTAAACCTAACGGCTGCCTTTCACGAGCTTTTCTCGGGTGTATGAGTGAAGTGCCGGATTTGCGGTCCTCATCGCATGTATCCCGCCTCCCAATTGTGACATCATCAACGCAACGGAATACTTTCGGGCAGCTTCTGGCATCTCTCTAAGGTGAGATTTTATTTTATCACATCCTTCACCATTCCCTTGATCTGCTATTTAGTTCATATTCCTTTTAATTATTTTCATTTCCATACAAGCATCGGGTAAATGCATTTTGTATATGACAGTCTTATTGGTTTCCTTATAAATATGTGTTCCCTTTCTTTCTTAAAGGTTCTGTGGCGATGAATTTAACTATAATTTTGAATTAGTTCTATCTACTCTACACTCTGGACAGTGGATCTCTTGATTATCTACTATTATGTACTGATTTTATTCACGTTGACAGGTCATATGTACGTGTGTAGTATTGTGAGAAACCACTAATAATGTGTTTATGTATCTAAATAACGCTAAAGCCAAAGAAGATATAATGATTAATATTTCGTTATATTTCGCTATGATTAATGATGTAATGATTGACATGTGTCAAAAAGAATGATAATTGGAATATTTAAATTGTATATAATTGTAATTCGCATTATCAATAAGTCATTCATTTTAACTTATCAATTTTGACTCCCTGTATTATGTGACTCGTTAGAGGTAAATATATATCATAGTAAACAGAACGGGATAAAGGTGAAGAGAGTGAGGAGAGAGAGAGTGAACGAGATATATATATTTGATATAAGAGATAGATATATATAGATATGATATAACATGCCATAGACATACATACCATACATACATACATACATTTTTTTCTTTTGTAATATATTTCATTCTTTTGTAAATTTCATTTTACATAAACGTCTTACAATTTGGTTTTAGACCGTCGAGACATACAGATCTTTTGTTCTTCTTGATCTTTTTCCTCCATTTGCTCTACTCTCCATTGAGACTTCGAGTTCTAGATCGAGGTAGCCTTCCGAGTCTCCCGTATCCGCAATGCTGTGGCTGATTGCCGCCCTGCCCGTGAGTGTTACGTAGATTTGCCCACTGTTCCGTACGAGATCATCTAGAGCTGGTATGTCCACGTTATGATGTAGGGGTACTTGATCCGGTTGTGACCGCAGAGTCTTGACTGCAATGTGCTACCTTCCCCCGAACTCGGATCCCCCGATCTGATAAGGATTTCCCTCTACGATCGCCGCCCGCGGCTCTCTGCTCCCACTTACTTCCCCTCCAGGCCGACGCTCCTTCCTCCAGCTTGCGGTCTTTTGCCTCCCTAGAAGTCTTTCTCTCTCTCCGCTTTGCCTTCTTTCCGGGTCCTGCTTTTCCCCGCTTTTAGTCTTTGGCTTCTTCTTGTGCGTTTCCTCTCCCCTGCCCCTGCCCCTGCTCCCTGCTCGCCTCCCTTCTCCAGTCCCTGCTCTTCCAGGTCCTCACTTCTTCCATCCTGGCGTCAGCCTTTCGCAGCGCCGGCATGATCCCGTCTTTTTGACACGAGTACATCATTAATTTCCCCTGAGGAGCGCAGCAGAGAGAGAGACGCACGAGCAAGGTGTGATTGAGAAGAATTCTTTAGTGATGTGCGCGAGAAGAGACATAAGTAACAAGATCCAATGAGACCAAAGAACCGTCTTAATTATATATGCTGAGGTTCCCTGAGTTAAGTGAACCTACAAATATAGGTATCCCTCTCTAGTGAGCAAGTCGAGCGTAGTCAGAGGGCATATCTATAAAGGCTGAGAAATGTTTTTTCTGAAATATAAAGACTTCCGGCCTGGTCGTTCCGCGTGGGTGTTTAGGCTGTGTAACGAAGGTTTGGCCATTCTCTCGCGTGTCGTCGTCCCGCTCGACCCAAATATGGCAACAGTCTTCTGCCGTGTGCCCGTGCGCATGCAAATGTTGCGCGATTTGTAAAAGGTTTCTTCCACTTCATGGAGGAGACGAGAAAGAGCGACACGAAAGAGAAGCCTCTGAAGAAAAAAAACATTGAATATCATTATTACCAAAATTTTCCATTTTTGATTTACCGTTAAATAATTTATGGTAATAATTTCATATCATAATTATTTAACCATAAAGATCTAATATGACCTAGCTCTTTATTTAACACAACCCTCGGGTCTTTTCAAACAAATAGTAACAAATTCACAAATAAATTTATTGAAGTATTTGAAAAAAGTAGTGATGAATGTACTTGTAAATAAATGTATAATTTACTAGACTCGAGAACTCAGTTGTAAATAAAATCGTGTCATTAGTTCTCTCTCTCTCTCACATATATATATTGTGTGTGTGTGTGTGTGTGTGTGTGTGTGTGTGTGTG
>NW_020871915.1:1362453-1364953 GCF_003789085.1 Penaeus vannamei
TAATAATCAATAATAATAATTAATCAATAATAATAATAATATAAGAATAACTATAATACAATGAAATTTAGTCATATATATATGATTATAATAATAATAGTAATCACGGTAACCAATAATAACGTAATGATAATAACAATTTAAAATAACAATAATAATGTGTAAAATGTGAAAGTGATATGGCCCATAGGTAATGAGAGCATAACGACAACAACAATATGATAAATTTAAATGACCTCTCCGAACGCGGGACTCGAACCTGCCATTGCTGACAGACGCTCTCCCAGTTGAGCTAAAAAAAGGAAATTTGACATAGAGGAGCCAGTCTTGCAACTTCATACGAACATCATAGACATCACCTAATTTCACTCATACGGTAAAAGTAAAGGATAGCGAAGTTTTTGCACACCACTCGCCTGGACACTTCGTATAGAAGTATGTTTTTAGAGCAGTTCTAATCCGAAATCAGAAATTCCTGAGGATGTTGTTGTTATTACCGAAAAGAAGAAAAAATGCACAGCCGCAATATGATCGGGACTCGAACCCTCGTCATTGCAGGCAGATAGCACTGGATCATGAGCATCATTTCTGCTAAAGCCAGTACCTGTTCTGCCAATGACGAGGGTTCGAGTTCGCCGATCGGAAGAGGTTATTTTTTTCAATAATTATTAATGATGATAAGGGAATAATTACTAATGCCGTAATACTAATACTAATGATAACAATTGATAAACCAATCATGATAGCCAGAAGTAAAAAAATATTGATGATTATAATAAATGAATAATAATAATAATAATGGATGGTTGATAATTAATAAAGATAATAATAATAATAATGAGAATAAAATCCATAGTAATGATAATGATGATAATGACAATAATGACAAAAATGAATAATGATGAATAATGAATATGATGATAAGTAATGAAAATGATAATAATTATAACAGAAATAATAATAACAATAGTATCAATAAAGGTTATATCAGTTACAATCATACTACTAACAGTATCAATAATAGTTATTAATAACAACAACAATAATGATGATGATAAGTAGTAATAATAGCAACAACCATAACGAAAATAATGACAATAATGCATCTACTACTACTACTAATAGAAATGATAAAGATAGTAATAGAAAATGATAACGATAACACTTATAATAATATGATAATATTAACAATGATAATGATAATGAAAAGAACAAATATAATAAAATGAAAATCATTATGATAATATAATGATAATAAAAATGATAATGAAATAAGGACTAATGATAATGATAATGATAATAATGATAATGACGATAACAATAAGAATAATGACGATGATCATAATAATAATGATAAAAATGATAACAACAATTATGATGATAATAATAATGATGATAATAATAATGATGATGACGGTGATGATAATGATAGATATAACGATGATAATAATAATAATGTGATGAAAAATATGATACTAATGTTGTTAATCATTATGATGATAAAAATCATAATTAAAATAGTAAGGATGATGATAATCTTAATAATAATGAAAATAACAATACTGATATTGAAGATAATAATCATAATGATAATAATAACAACAACAATAATAACAAGGATAATAATAGTGATGATGATAATAATAATAATGATAATAATAGTAATGATAATAATGATAATGATAATATAATAATACAATGATAAAGATAATAGAAAAATTATAACTATAACAGTATAATAAAACAGTGATAATATTAATAGTATAATGAAAATGATAATGAAATCACCGGCAATAACAATGATAACAATAATAATGATTATAATAACATAATGATAATAATAGTGATGATGATGATGATGATGATGATAGTAATGATAATAATACGAATAAGAAAAATAATAGTAATAATAATAATAATGATAATGATGATAACTACAATGATAATAACAATAGTAATAATGATAATGATGATGACGATGGCGATGATGATAATAATGATAATAGTAATGAGGGATATATTTATTGATAATGGATAAAAAATAACAATAATGAAATAGAACAATGTATGATAATAATAGAATAACATAATCATAACTGATAAACAGATGACAATAATGATAAAAGTAAGAATGACAATGATTCAATAGTAATGATGATAATGGTAATAATAATAATAATAAAAATAATAATAATGACAATGATAATAATAATAATAATAATAATAATAATAATAATAATAATAATAATAATAATAATAATAATAATAATAGCAACAACAACAATAATAATAATAATAATAATAATAAATAATAATAATAATAATAATAATGATAATAATAATAATAACAATGATAATAATGATAATGATGATAATAATGATAATAATAATGATAATGATAATAATAATAATAATAATAATAATAATAATAATAATAATAATGATAATAATGATAATAATATCAATGATAATAACAACCTTAATAATAATGATAATGATC
>NW_020871915.1:1372453-1382320 GCF_003789085.1 Penaeus vannamei
AGCAAGTAATAACATAATAAATAATGATAATAATGATAATAGTAATAATAATAACAATGATAATGATAATAATAATAATTATAATGATGATAATAACAATAATAATTATGATAATGATAATGATAGAAATAACAATAATGATAGCAATAATAACAATAATAATAATGATAATAATAATAATAATTATAATAATAATGATAATAATGAATAATTAAAAATGAAAATAATAATGATGATAATAATGATAATGATAATGATAATAATAATAATGATAACTACTACTACTGCTAATGATAATGATAATAATGATGATTAATAATAAAATAGATAATAATAATAATGATATAATGATGATAATGATAATAAATAATTGTAATAATAAAAATAGAAGCAATAATAATTAATGATGATAATGATGATAATGATAATAATGATAATAATAATTTACAATGATAAAAAACATTAACAATAACAGTGATATAATAATCGATAATGATATTCATAGTAAAGTGTACATGTATGTGGATACCTAACGTTCCCTTTGTGTAAGTAAATGTAATACACGGAAAAGTAAAAAAGAAACATTACGAAAAAAAAAAAGAAGAAAAAAAGATTTAAAGAGAAAGAAAAGAGAAGAACCGGACACAACAGAGGCCAAAGAGAGACAGACAAACACCATACCGCAGACAAACAGACAGACACAATCCCTACACTCACCCCCCTCCGCACGTGTTTGTAAAAGGGTTAACGGATAGATACATAATACAGTGCCACCCAAAATAGAAATCCAAGAAGGGAGGAGCCGAGAGAGAGAGAGAGAGAGAGAAAAAAAAAATGGGTTCCCTAAGCCTACCGTATAATCTACGGTCTTCATAACCTTCAGCGCGGCTTGAGGTTATTATCACCGTGAATGAGAGAGAGAATGGGAAGAGGGAGAGGGAGAAAAAGAGAGGAAGAATAGGGAAAGAAGGCCATATAAGGGGGGGAAGGAGGAGGGGAGATGAGAATTAGAGAATGTCCGAGAGATGAGGGGGGGTTATCCGGCCAATAAATCCGGAAAAATGCCCGGTGTCCATTAACCAATCATCGTCCAACAAGCGGGAGTGTGTTAATCTCACCGGGGGAACAATGGCGGGAAAACAGGGCCGATCTCACCGAGAGCAAATAGGCGCACACTCCGCCATTTAGACTGAGGTTTCCCCCCTTCCTCCCTCGGCAAGACACGCCAGGGAGGCAATATGGGGAGAGGAGGAGGAGGAGGAGGAGGAGGAGGAGGGAGGAGGAGGGGAGAGAGGGGAGGAGAGGAGGAGGAGGAGGAGGAGGAGGAAGGAGGAGGACGAGAGGGACAGTGGAGGAGAGGGAGGAAGGAGGAGGAGGAAAGGAGGAGGGAAGGAGGGAGGAAGGGAGGAGGAAGTGGTGGAGGAGGTGGTGGAGGAGGGAGGAAGACGAGGAAGACCGAGAGGAGGAGGAGCAAAAGGAAGAGGAGGAAAAGAATGAGGCCGAAGGGGTAGTAACGAAAAAAAAAAAAAAAAAAAAGTGGTGGAGGTTAGTGGTGGCGATGGTGGTCTGGGAAGAACGAAAATGACGACAAGAGAGGAGAGAGAGAGAGAGAGAGAGAGAGAGAGAGAGACGAGAGAGAGAGAGAAGAGAGAGGAAGGAGAAGAGAGAGAGGGAGCAGGAGAGAAGAGAGAGAGAGAGAGAAAGAGAGAGACAGAGAGAGAGAGAGAAGAGAGAGAAGATGAGGAAGACGAACAGACGAGAGAAGCGAGGACAGAGAGAGAGAGAGAGGAGAGAGAGAGAGATACAGAGAGACAGAGAGACAGACAGACAGACAGAGACAGAGAACAGTGACAGCAGAGACAGAGGACAGAGAGACAGAAGACGAGAGACAGAAAACAGGACAGAGAGACAGAAACAGACAGAGAGACAGAGACAGACAGACAGACAGACAGAGAGACAGAGAGACAGAGACAGAGAGGACAAGAGACCAGAGAAGAGACAGAGAGACAGAGAGACAGTGACAGAGGAGACAGAGAGACAGAGAGACAGAGAGACAGAGAGACAGGAGAGACAGTGACAGAGACAGAGAGAAAGAGAGAGAGAGAGAGAGAGGGAATGATGGATGGTGTTTACCTTTCCTAATCGGATCAGTTGAAGTGCCTCGCCTCCGAAGTGTGCTTGAAGGAATTATGACATACTTTCAGAATTAGCGGTGGCGGTCTCGGCTGCTGCTGAATACCCTGGCCGCTCTCGGAGGGTATAACGGACAGGGTCTATATAAGGGCATATATATACCTTGATAACGGTGCTGCTGGTTGGACGTAGGGGAAGGGAAGCCTATATAAGACCTTAGTGTGTGAGAATGTATGAATAGTTATAATACACTTCACATACGTTTATGGTCGTGCGTAAAAGTATAGCATGTGTATTTAATAAATGAGGATCTATAAACGCGGCTTCTACGTAATACTTATATTTGTATACTCGCTTGTATGTAGCTTATGGATATACCCATATATAAAGCAATGTATCTACTTTACTGTAAATGTAAACAACATGATATACCTAAAATACACAGCAGGTTTATCAAAATGCACAGGACATATCTATGCGCACCACATATATACTTATCTACATGAAACACAGCATATAATATATTATGCCATATGTATGCACTCAGCGACATCCAGCTTTGTAGATACACGATTTATGCTTACACAAATATTAATATGAAAAAAAATAGAAACATACATATATACATACAATATTTATATATATATATAATATGATATATATAATATATACCTTATATATATATATAATAATATCTATATATATATATACCATATATATATATACATATACACACACACCACACACACACACACACGCACCACACACACACCACACACACACACACAACACACACACACACCCACACACACACACACACACACAACACCAACCACACACACACACAACCACACACACACCAGCCCACACAACCAGCAGATAATATATAATATATGTAGTATATACATCTACATACATAATATAATATATTATAAGAGAAGATATAACGATATACGGTATATAAGAGAATAATGATAGTAGTAATAGTAAATAGTGGTATTAGCATGACATACAGTAGCTATATTATAATAATAAGATATGAGTAGTATGGGCTAATATAGAGTATATATGTATGGGTATTTTGTATTTTTTTCATATTAATATTTGGTGTACTATGCAGTAAAATACAGAGTACATATATACTATATACTATATATACTATATATAGAAGTATAGATATATATGAGTATATACCACAACACATAACAACACACACCACACACACACGACAACACACACACAGACCCACACACACACACGCGCACCAAAACATTAACATAAGATGTAGATATATATATAGAGATTATATTATATTATATAGAAGTATTATAATATTATATGATATTATTTAGATGAATATAATATGATTAGTAAATAAACATATATATTATACATAGTGATAGAATTAAACTATTCTATATATTATATATATATATATATATAAAAGTTAGATGTATTAATATAATATAGATATATGATAATAGGATATAGTATTGATATATTAGATATATATATATATATATATTAGTATATACATATAATATGAGATATAGATATATATATATATATATAGATAGATAATATATATTCAAGATATATACTAGATCGATAATAGCATATACAGATAATATTATATACTAATATAGTAGAAGATGTATATTATAGAGAGAGGAAAAAGATTTATAATAGAGATCATACAGAGATAGATATATATAAGATATATTATATAGATATATGAATATGTAATATCTGAATATAGTATATATGACATATGTAGAATTAGATAGAGTAATATTGAATAGTGTAGATATTATATAGATACTAGATATGATGAGATAGAGGATATAGCATATTATATATATAATATAGTTATACGAGATATAGTATATATAGATAGATATATATAGTAATGAATATATATATATAGAGATATAGTAAGGATATATATAGTATATATATAGTATATATATAATGAGTAATGATGTAGTATAAATATATATATATAGTAAATATATATGATATATATATATATATGTATATATATATATGTAGATGTAATATATTTTCGAAATATGAGTGTATGTAGACAACACACACACGCAAAAAGAAATAATAATGTGTGTATGTGGTGTGTGTATGTGTGCGGTGTGGTGGTTGTACTCTCTCTCTCTCTCTCTCTCGTCTCTCGGTCTCTCTGCATCTTCTCTCTCTCTGCATCTCGTCATCTCTCTGACGTGCTACTCGTCTCATTCTCTCTCTCCTCTCGTCTCATCTGTCCATCTCTCTCCTTCGGCCCTCTTCTCTTCCGAGATTTCTTGTCTACTCTCTCTCTCTCTTTAGCATCTCGTGTCTCGTCATCTCTCTTCTCTCTCTCGTACTCTTCTCTCTCTTCTCTCTCTCCTCTCTCTCTCTCTTCTCTCTGCTCATATATATATATATATATATGAGATAGAGATATAATATATATATAGATAAGCATAGGTATAATATTTAACTATTCGCGACATATGTAGAATATAAGAGAGATGATATATAAGACTATAGGTATAATATATGGAGTAATATGGTTATATATTACATTGTAAGAGAATATATAGATAGTAAGATATTTATAGGAGTATAGAGTATATAGGAGTATATATTATTATGTATAGAGATATATATATTATATAGATAGATATATATATATACACAAAATGCACATAGTAATAATATAGACATTAAATACATCTGACTCTTACTATGTTAGTATATGGTATACACATAATATAAATGTGATTAGTACATGATATTTATATATGTATTATAGATATATGAGAGAGAATATATAAGAGAGAGAGATATGATGATAGTGATAGATTTGAAGTGAGAGAGAGTTATATGATATTGGATAACACAGTGGTATGACGTATAGAGAGGTAGTACTAGATATATATTAAATGTATGTATGGGACAGATGTATATAGAGAGTCATAGAGAGTATGAATAGAGATGATAATAGTATATATTATACACAGATCATATATATATATATATATATAGTATGAGATGTAGATAGAGATAGAGATAAGTGTAGACGATATATATGATAGGATGTGAGATATATATCTGTGTGATAGTGTGTGTGTGTGTGATGTGTGTGTGTGTGGTGGGTGTGGATGGATGGTGAGTGTGTGGGAGCAAGAGAGAGAGAGAGAGAGAGAGAGGGGTGGTGGTGTAGGTGTGGGATGTGTGTGTGTGTGTGTGTGTGTGTGTGTGTGTGTAGTATATAGTATATGTATGTGGTGTACATGGGTTAAGTAAAGATATAGTAGTAGATTGAATAGTAATATATGATATAGATATATATAGAGATATTATATATAAAAAGTAGATGTAGTATATAGCAGATGGTTAGATATATAGTAGATAGTAAGATATAGAGATAATGAGAGATTAATTTATATATTGTAATAATATAAGAGATATTATATATATGTGTGTGTGGTGTGTGTGTTGTGTGGTGTGGTGTGTGTAGGTGGTGTGGGTGTGGGATTGGGTGGGTGGGTTGTGGAGAGATCGTTGTGGTGAAGTAATATACAGAAGATATGAAGGATAAGATATATGTATTTAGAGATAATTATAGATATAGATTAGTGGGTATGGTATAGAGGGATATAGGTGTTATAGTATAATAGTAGTATAGATATATTATGGATAGTATATAGATAGGTGTATACTAATATGTAGAGAGAGATGAGAGAGAGACGTATAACATATTTCAATGTATGTGTAACATGCTTATATATATATTATTCATGTTTGATATAGAGTATATATATATATATATATTATATATATATATATATATAGAGAATATAGTATGTGTGATGTGTGGGAGTAGTGTGAGGAGAGATGTGTGTGGTTGTGAGTGTGTCGTGTGTGTGTGTGTGGATGGGTGGGAATGGTGGTGTATATATATATTAAATATAGTATGATAGATAGGTATGGTAATATATATATAAATATATTATATTATACATTATATATTATATATAGACGAATATAAGTATAAGAGTAACAGAGAGATGATTTACCTACATAAGAGATATATATTATATAAGTATAATAATATAGTAATATATATATATATAGATAACTACCCATATCACACAAAAAAAAATAAAATAAAATAACCACATATAAACCTAACTGATAAAACAGAAGAAATACAAAAATAGAAAAACAAATACAAAATACAATAAAAAGAATCAACCTGTAATATAATAAAAAATCTATATAAAGTACAGAAGATATAATATATATATAGTATAGAGAGAGTATAGCGGTGGAGTAGTATATATATAGGAGTAGGTTAGGACGTCTAGATAACGATGCATATGAATTATATATATATATATATATATATATATAATATATTATATTAGAGGTATATATAGAGGGAAGGTTGAAGGTATAGTAAGTGGATAATGAGGGGTAATATATAGTTTAATATATGAGGTATATAGTGAGATATAATGTGCGTGTGTGTGTGTGTGTGTTGTGTGTGTGTGAGGAGAGAAAAGAGAGAGAGAGATGTGTGTCGTGTGTGTGTGTGTGTGTGTGTGTGGTGGTGTGTGTTGGTATAAATATTGTAGTAGGGCGAGAAGGAGGAGGAGAGATACGTATAGTAGAGATATGAAGTAATATAAATATAGTAGTATTAGTATCATATATAGATAATATATAGAATAGAGATAAGAATATATATAGATATATTAGAACGAATACTAGTATAAGAATATACAGTAATACATAACGTAACAGTAATAGTAATATATAGATAGTATATATAATATATTATAGTAATACGTAAGTATAATAGTAGACATAATTAACCATTATATATATATATAGATGTGATAGTAATATATATTATTGAGATATATAGTATAGATATATATAGATATTACAGATATACACTAGTTATATATAGTATAATATATATATATGAAGACAAGATATATATTAAGATTTAAGATATAGATACATGCATATATATATTAACATAATTTATATTATATATTACTTGTATATATATATATATATATTATATGATATCGTGTGGTGTGTGTGTTGTGTGTGTGTGTGTGTGTGTGTGTGTGTGTGTGGTGTGTGGTGTGTGTGTGAGAGACCTGTGGTGTGGATGTCACGTGTGTAGGTGTGGGGATGTAGATGTACTAGATGTACACAGCAAACTATGTATGTAATATATATATATATATATGATATATAGGTATTATACATTACTATAGGGATATATATATATTTATAAGTATAATTATAATATATATATTAGATGTATATATAGTTATATATATGTATTATATATAATATATTGTATGTTATGTATGGGTATATATGTAATATATATTACTTATATATATAATTCATAGTGTGTAGTATTAGTATACATATGTAGTATATAGAATACTAGCTATATATATATTATATATATATATGTATTATATATATGTTATGCATAATAATATACATACAATATATATACACATATATATATATATATTATATATTATACTTATATTATATGATATATATATATATATATATATATATTATATATATATTCTATCTGCATCCATTTATCTTTATATGTTAATTGCCATGTGAATGAGTGTGTTGCGTGTGTTTTTAACGGGTGTGGTTCACCGGATAAGTACTCACACACAGACACACACAACCCCCCCCCCCCCCCCCACACACACACAACCCCCCTCACAGCACACATATTCTGCCCATCGCCCAGCCTCCTCCCCTTCCCGCCTTCAGACCCCGATTGAGAGCCGCCCTAGCGGACATCTCACTCCGCTCATAAAGCAAAATAGCGCTTTCCCGGCTGTTCTTTTCCCTGGAGGCCGTGCAAATACTCGAAAGCATGACTGACGACAACGACCACGCAGGCAGTTAAAGCACACGAAAAAGCGAACAATGCTCGACAAAGTATTTAGCGGCCGCGCGAGTTTTGTTATGATAAGCGGGGAGGGGGGAGACTGCTGCCATTTCTTTCAGGTTATCTGAGTGTGTGGATTTTTTTTCCCACGCGTTGGTTCCGTTTCGAATGGAGTGTGTGTTATTTTCTCCGGTGGAGGTTTGTGGTATGTACGTATATATTTTTTCTCTTCTTTCTGTTTCGTGAAAAAAAGTTTGAATGATATCAACATTATACGAAATTTCTTCTCTCCGTCTCCCCCCCATATTCGAAAAAAATATAGGGAGGGAGGGGAGGGGGGTATTCACCCCTCTGAAAAAAAAAAAATCCTTTGGAAATAAAAGAATAAGAGAGACGGGAAAAAATACACATTTTCGATCCACGACTAAGAAATACAGACTAGTCCAGCCCACATGCATTCAGTCCGCCATATTGAATCGCGGGGTTTGTTATGTTAGCGCCCCTTTTTGTGTCGGCTTGTGGTGGCTTGGGGGGCACTTACCTAAAGCCCTTGGGAAACCCACCGGACACAGGCGGGTTATTCGCTGGCCCATATCGCTTCGGTTTTTCCTCTTTTCCTCGCTTTTCCTTCGTCTTTTCTCTTCTCTTTTCCTCGTGATATTGTAGGAGAAAGGCTTGGTTTGGAGTAATTTTTTCTGTCTTTTTTACTTTATTTTAGATGAAGTGTAATTATTAGAGTAATGATTAAAAAGTTATTAGTGATTGCAGACCCTTTTTTTTTTCATCGACTGGGAAACAGCTGGTCGTGCGGTCGCCTCTCTCTCTCCCTCGCTCTCTTTCTCTTTCTCTCCCCCTCTTCTCTTTTTCCGCTCACTCTCTTCTCTTCTCTCCCTTCCCCTTTCTTTCTGCTTTTCTTCTCCCTTTCTCTCTCTTCTCTATCTATCTATCTGTCTATCTATCTATCTCTATTTCTCTCTCGCTTATTTTCTCTTTTAAATAATTCTCAATAAAAGAAATATATAAATGAGCAACATTAACAACAAATAAATATGAAAACGGAAAAAAAAACTCGATAGACTTATATAAATATATCTATCAAAAAGGTTATATTATTATCTTATTATTTTTTTTCTCATATAGTTATCTTATTTATTATTCTTACTCTTTACTATCAAAGCTTAAACATCTAAATATTAAAATAATTAAATTAAATTAAATTAAAATGTAAATAAGCTAAATATATCTATATCAACGGTTATAAAACATATTTCGAGGACTATCAATTTCTTGCTATTAAAAATACAGGAACAACATAGACAACGAAAACTTCATTTAATTGATGTCGTTCTCGTATAACGTCTAATCAATCCCTTATAAAAAAATAACGAATGAATATATGAATTATGATATATGAGGAGAATTTCCAAATAATTAATAAAAAAAAAAAGAAAAAAGAGAATGTTATAATTCAGCAGAGACAGAGAACATCATTCACGTAAATTTATCTCTGTTCTTGTAATTTTCATCTATTGATATCAATATTATATTTTATCTGTATTAGTCCATTTTTATCCTTGTGTGCTTTTGCGAAAGACAGCACATACGCGATAAAACGAGAAGGAACAGAGATTCGTAATGTAAGTCTTACTATCATTTTATCATTGATCAGCTAATCACATTCCCTTTCATCATTATCATTCGTATTATCGTTCGATTACTAGGTCCATTCCAATTGTTAGCTGCGAAGCATTTATATCTTCATCATTGTCCATTTCATTTTCTAT
>NW_020871916.1:20000-25000 GCF_003789085.1 Penaeus vannamei
TTTTTTTTTTTTTTTTAGGGGGGGGTAGTCTTTATCTCTATTTATTTTATCCATCTGCTATCTATATATCTATATCTATCTATCTATCTATCTATATATATATATATATATATATTTCTCTCTCTCTCTCCTCTCTCTCTTCTCTCTCTCCTCTCTCTCTCTCTCTCTCTCTCTCTCTCTCTCTCTCTCTCTCTCTCTCTCTCTTTCTCTCTCTCGCTTTTTCATTCTTTCACCCCACTCTCCCTGTCTCCCTCCTTCCTTCTTTCCCTCCCTCCCTCCCTCCCTTCCTCCCTCCCTCCTCCTCTCCCTCCTCCCTCCCTCCTTCCCTCCCCCCCTCCCTGCCCTCCCCTTCCCTCCCCTCCTCCTCCTTCCCTCCTCCCTCCCTTCCCTCCTCCTCCCCTTCCCCCTTCTCCCTCCCTCCCTTCCCTCTCCCTCCTTCCTTCCTCCTTCCCTCCCCTCCTTCCTCCCTCCTTCCCTCCTTCCCTCCCTCCTTCCCTCCTCCGTCCTTCCCTCTCCCTTCCTCCCTCCCTCCTTCCCTCCCTCCTCCTCCCTCCCTCCTCCCTCCTCCCTCCTCCTCCCCTCCTTCCTCCTCCCATCCTTCCCTCCCTCCCTCCTCCTCCCCTCCCTCCTTCCCTATCCCTCCCTCCCCCTCACTTCCCTCCCCCCCTCCTTCCCTCCCTCCCTCCTCCTTCCTCTCCTCCTCCCTCCCCCTCCTTCCCTCCCTCCTTCCCCTCCTCCTTCCCTCCCTCCCCTCCTTCCCTCCCTCCCCCTCCCCCCCTCCCTCCCTCCTTCCTCCCCTCTCCCTCCTCCCTTTCCTCCTCCCTCCTTCTCCTCTCCCTCCTTCCCTCCACGCTGCAACCTCGGCGACCAAGGCGGGTTCGGTCCCAGCGACGGATAAGGAAACGCAGAAACAGTGTGATGAGGACACGCAACGAGAGCTAACTGATCCTCGCTCCGGCCTGGTTGTGGGGTTGTGGTCCCGGTGGAGGGAAGAGAGAGGATGGAGGAAGAGGGAGAAGGTCGAGGAGGAAGGAGGAGAAGGAGGGAGAAAGAGGAGAAGGATGGAGGAGGATTTAAAAAAAAAAAAAAAGGAAAAAGAAAAAACAGGAAGGTTTCTCTTCTCGCTACACAGGGGGTTGGTTGTGACGCGGACGGGGAGGCAGGAGGAGGAGGAGGAGGAGGAGGAGAGGAGGAGGAGGAGAGGAAGGAAGAGGGTGAGGAATAGGAACTGGACCGGGGGAGGATGCCGAAGGTCAGAGTGGAAGGTCTATAGGATGCCGATAGCCTTGCGGAGGACCCTGGTTTCACCTCCCTGGGCCCGCTCGTTCCCTCGACGCCGCATCCTGCTCCTCCTCTCGAGAGAGATCAGGGAGCTGCCTCTCAGAGTAGGAAGTTAACGCCATGTAAGGCTCGCCGCGTCCAGGGGCTCGTGGGTGAACAGCTTTCTGAGGCCTTGAGAAATCGCACGAGTAGGAGCCGCCGCGCCAGTAACCGGGAGGAGCCACGTCGTCCCGGGGTCTAGGCTGTCCGTTCCCCCGGGAGACGTCAGCGCCGCCTCTCGGGGGGATCGGGAGGTCCTCGGGGGGGTCGGAGGTTCCTCGGGGGGGGGAGGTCGGGAGGTCCTCGGGGGATCGGGAGGTCTCTCGGCCTCGGGGGTCGGAGGTCCTCGGGGGGATCGGGAGGTCCTCGGGGGATCGAAGGTCCTCGGGGGAGGTCCTCGGGGGGTCGGGAGGTCCTCGGGGGGATCGGGAGGTTCCTCGGGGGGATCGGGGTCCCTCGGGGGGGATCGGGAGGTCCCGGAGGTCCTCGGGGGGATCGGGAGGTCCTCGGGGGGATCGGGAGGTCCTCGGGGGGATCGGAGGTCCTCGGGGGATCGGAGGTCTCGGGGGGGATCGGGATCGTCCTCGGGGGGATCGGTCCTCGGGGGGAGTCCTCGGGGGGGGTCCTCGGGGGGGGAGGTATCGGAGGTCCTCGGGGGGATCGGAGAGGTCCTCGGGGGATCGGGAGGTCCTCGGGGGATCGGTCCTCGGGGGGGGGTCGGGAGGTCCTCGGGGGGGATCGGGAGGTCCTCGGGGGGGGAGGTCCTCGGGGGTCGGAAGGTCCTCGGGGGGATCGGAAGGTCCTCGGGGGATCGGGAGGTCCTCGGGGGGGATCGGAGGTCCTCGGGGGGTCGGAGGTCCTCGGGGATCGGGAGGTCCTCGGGGGTGAGGTCCCGGGGGATCGGGAGGTCTCGGGGGTTCGGGAGGCCTCGGGGGGGGATCGGAGGTCCTCGGGGGATCGGGAGGTCCCTCGGGGGGTCGGGAGGTCCTCGGGGGATCGGAGGGGATCGGGGGATCGGGAGGTCCTCGGGGGGATCGGGGTCCTCGGGGGATCGGGAGGTCCTCGGGGATCGGGAGGGTCCTCGGGGGGGGGTCGGGAGGTCCTCGGGGGATCGGGAGGTCCTCGGGGGGATCGGCCTCGGGGGGAGGTCCTCGGGGGTCGGGAGGTCCTCGGGGGGATCGGGAGGTCCTCGGGGGGGTCGGGGTCGGGAGGTCCTCGGGGGGTTCGGGAGGTCCTCGGGGGGATCGGGGGTCCTCAGGGGGATCGGGGGGTCCTCGGGGGGGATCCGGGAGGAGGTCCTCGGGGGGATCGGGATCGGGGAGAGGTCTCGGGGGGGATCGGAAGGTCCTCGGGAGGGATCGGGGATCGGGGGTCGGGGTCGGGGTCCTCGGGGGGGTCGGAGGTCCTCGGGGATCGGAGGTCTCGGGCGGGGATCGGAGGTCCTCGGGGGGATCGGGAGTCCCTCGGGGGGATCGGAGGTCCTCGGGGGGTCGGAGGTCCTCGGGGGATCGGGAGGTCCTCGGGGGGATCGGAGGTCCTCGGGGGGGGATCGGGAGGGTCCTCGGGGGGGATCGGGAGGTCCTCGGGGGGGGTCGGGAGGAGGTCTCGGGGGGGTCGGGGGTCCTCGGGGGGGATCGGAAGGTCCTCGGGGGGGGATCGGGAGGTCCTCGGGGGGGTCGGGAGGTCCTCGGGGGGGATCGGGGGGTCCTCGGGGCGCCGTGGCCGACTGGGTAGCTGGGAGACGATAGCCTGCCCCGAGGTAGTCCAGGGCGCCGCGCTACCTGGGGGAGGAGACAGGAATCCACATGATAAGAGAAAGAGAGACAGAGACAGACAGACAGAGAGAGACAGAGAGACAGAGACAGAGGACAGAGAGAGACAGAGACAGAGAGACAGAGACAGAGAGAGAGAAGAGGGAGACAGAGAGAGAGAGAGACAGAGACAGACAGACAGAGAGAGAGATAAACCAGACGTCATGAAAACAACATGCACAGGAAACGAGTTGTAATATTCACACCATCACCCCGCCCTCAAGAGCCCCTCCAGCACTAGAACAGCAATACTACTAGACAAAAAAAAAACATGACAACACCACTCTTAAAACACCCTTAAAAGAGGACAGACACAGCTCGCAGGGAACACCACACTAAAACACCGGGGAAACTAAACATCTTTTTGGGAACTTCAACGGCAGGAGGGGAGCGCTAGTGACAGCCGGACCCCCTCCCTCCCCCCCCATACCCCTCTTCTGCTTGTTTTCTTTCTCCTTCTTTTCTTCTTCTTTTCCTTTTTTCTTTCTTTTTCCTTCTTCTTTCCTCCTCTTCCTTCCTCCTCCACCGCCTTCCTCCTCCTCCTCCTCCACCCCCTTCCTCCTCCACCACCCTCCACCCCCTCCTCCACCACCCCCTCCTCCTCCTCCCCCCCCCCCTCCTCCTCCACCACCCCCTCCCTCCTCCACCCCCTCCTCCACCACCCCTCCTCCTCCTCCACCCCCTCCACCACCCCTCCTCCTCCTCCTCCTCCTACCTTTCCTATTCATACCATCGTAACAAGGGCGTGACGTCTACTTTACACCGTGATGACAGAAGCGGGAGTGAGTCATGCGGTGACATGAGCAAAGGTGATGACTCGGGTGATGACACAGGTGAGGCGGGTTATAGGTGTGATGGATTGGGAGTGATGAGGCTTTGAGGTTATGAGGGAGGAGGAGAGAGGAGGTGGTGGTGTGGTGGAGGAGGAGAGGGGAGGAGGAGGAGGAGGGGAGATGATGCTGGTGGTGGTGGAGGAGGAGGGGAAAGGAGAAGAAAGAGGAGGACAAAAGTGTAAAAGAGGGAAGGGAAAAGACGGAAAAGACAGACAACAGGAAGGGAAGAATAGAGGAGGAGGAAAAGAAGAGGAAGAGACAGGCGAGGAAGGAAGAAAGAATGAGAAAGATGAGGAAGGAAGAAAAGAGGAGGAAAGAGAGAGAGTGTCTCTTCTCTTCTCATTTCAGGAGGGACGAGGACGACGAGGGGAGGAGGAAGAAAAAAAGAAGAATTGGAAAAGGAAGATTAGGAAGTGGCGAAGGAGGTCGAGGACGAGGACGAATAGTTGTTCAAGGAGGAGGAGAAGGAGGAGATGGAGAAAGGAGAGGAGGAGGAGCAGAAGATGGAGCAGGAGGAGGAAGAAGAGGAGTATTAGGAGGAGGAGGAGGAGAGTAGGAAGAAGAGAGGAGGGGCAGAGAGGAGGAGAAAGAAGAGAGTATTAGAGCAGGAGGAGGAGGAGAAAGAGGAGAAGAGGGAGGATAGGGGAGGGGGAAGAGGAGAAAGAGCAAGAGAGGGGAGGATCAGGAGGAGGGGAGGAGGAGGTGTGGGGGAGCTCGTGATGGAAGTGGATGAATATGCTATTTGCTCTTTTAGCCTCGGGGGCAGTCATATCACGGCGGCGGCGGGGCAGGCACTTTCTCTCTCTCTCTCTCTCTTCTCTCTCTCTCTCTCTCTCTCTCTCTCTCTCTCTCTCTCTCTCTCTCTCTCTCTCTCTCTCTCTCTCTCCTCTCTCTCTCTCTCTTCCCCAACCTTCTTACCTCTATCCTCCCCTCCTCCTCCCCCCTCCTCATCCTCTCCTCCTTCCTCCCCTCATCCTCATCCTCTCCTCATCCTCCTTCCTCCTTTCTCCCTCCTCCCTCCTCCTCCCCTCCTCCT
>NW_020871916.1:27500-35000 GCF_003789085.1 Penaeus vannamei
TCGTTGTTGTTGTTGTTGTTGTTTGTTGTCCCTTTTTTGTTTTCTTGCTCCTGCTACTACTACTGCTACAACTGTTGTTATAATAATTATCATCTTATCATCATTATTCATCTTTATCCTTGTTGTCTTCCACCACTTTCTTCTTCATTCATCTATGCTAATAACACCAGTCATAGAAATTATCCAGTATTAAAAATAACCTTCTGTAAATAGAGAAATAATTCGGATGTTTAATGTGGCTTCATCTGATATGGAAAAATAATGTAGTTTTATCTGATGTGAACCTGTGTAGTCTTATAGAAAAAAAAGATCAACTTATGTGGTTTTATCTGATGAGAACAAATGAAGTTTTATCTGATGTAAAGAAATTGGATGAGGAGGTAAGGAGGTAGAGGAGGAAGAGGGGGGAGGGGGAGGAGGAGAAAGAGAGGAGGAGGAGGAGGAAAAGGGGGAGAGAGGGGAGGAAAAATGGGAAGAGGAAGGGGAGGGGAAGAGAAGGAAAGAGGAGGAGTATGAGGAAGGGAAGCAGGAGGAGGGGAAGGAGAAGAGAAGGAGGAGAGGAGAGATAGAAGGGAGGAAGAGGGAAAGAAGGGGGATTAGGATTTGTTATGAGGGGAGAGAGGGAGGATGAATAGGAAGGGAAGAAAGGAGGAAGAAGAGAGGACCGAAGAGAGAACGAGGACCAAGCGAGGCCAAAAAAAAAGAACCCGAGAGAGAAAAAGTAAGAAAACTAAAATGGAAGGGAAAAAGGTGATGGCAGAAGATAATATGATATAATTAATTAATAGACAGAGAAAGAGAGAGAGAGAGCAGAGGTGAGGGACCCGTTTGTTTAAGGGAAGCAGAAATTCAAGTTCTTCGAGTTGTTGCTATGGTGTTGAATGCTTATGGTGCGTAGAGTTGTGTAGAGTGTAGATTAGTGTCGTTGTCTATATATATGTGTGTGTACCTATATATGTATGTATATTATATGTATATTAATATATATATATATATATTATATAATTATATTATATATATATATATAAATATATATATATATATATATATATATATATATTATTATATATTATGTGTGTATGTGTTGGTGTATGTGTGTGTGTATGTTGTTATGTATGTCTGTGTATATGTGTATGTGTATGTATTATATATAATATATATATATATATATATTAATATATATATATATTATATAATATAATATATAATATATAATAATAATATTGCTCTTTTTATTATATTTAATATATTGTGTGTGTCTGCCTGTCTGACGTTTATGTATTATTGAGTATATGTATAGTGTTCATGTATGTATATATGTGTATGAGTATAATATATATATATATATATATATATATATATATATATAATATATATATATATAATATGTATGTATGTATGTATATAACATATAAACGTTATGCATGTGTGTGTGAGATATGTGTATGTGTGTGTATGTGTATGTGTGCTGTGTGTGTGTGTGTGTTGTATGTATGTGTGCGTGCATGTGTATGTCTAATGTGTGTGTATGTGTATGTGTATGTGTGCGTGTGTATATGTGTGTGTCTATGTGTATATGTATGTCTATGTGTATGTGTGTGTGTGTGTGTGTGTGTCCATGTATATGTATACGCTTATCCATATGTAAATGCTCACGCCCGTCACTGCGTGCGTGTGTGTCTTCGGTCTCAGCGGCGGGCGTGGGAGAGCGCCTGGGCGGGGCCTTATACAGACGGGCAGCTGACCGAGAAAGGACAGACTCCTGATAGCCTTAACAAGAGCAGGGGGACAACCCCTCCTCCCCTCGCCCCTCTCTCCCTCTCTCTCTCTCTCTGCTCGTTCCATCTCTTCTCTCTCTGTTCTCTGTATCTCTTCCTCCTCTCTCTCTCTCTCTCTCTTATCTCTTTCTCTCTCTCTGTATCTCTCTCTCTCTTTCCTCTCGTCTCTCTGTCTTCTATCCCTCTCTCTCTCTTCTCACCCCCTCCCTCTTCCTTTCTTTTTCTTTCTCTCGCTCCTCTCTCTTCCCCTGCCCTCTGTCTTCCTCTCCCTTTACTTTCTCTAACTCTCCCATCGTCCCCAACCTCTCTCACCCTCCCCCTTTTTGCCCCCTCCCTCCCTTCTCCCCGCCCCCCCCTCTCTCTCTCCCTTTCCTTCCCTCCCCTCCTCTCTCTCTCTTCCCCTTTGCCCCTCCCCCCCCCTCTCTCTCTCCCTCTTCCCTCCCTTCCCCTCTCCCTCCCCCCCTTGCCCATCCTCTCCTCCCCCTCTCTCTCTCTCTCCCTTTGCCCCTTCCCCCCTCCCCTTTCTCCTCCCTCTGACCCCTCCCCCCCCCCACCCCTCTCTCTCTCCCTATGCCCCCACTTCCCCTCTCCCTCTCTCCCTCTCCCTTGCCCCTCCCCTTCCCCTCCCCCCTCCCTCTCCACCTTTCCCTCCCCTCTCCCTCCCTCCCTCCCTCCCTTCCCCCCTCTCCTCTTCCCCCCTCCCCTCCCCTCCCCTTCCCCCTTCCCTCCCCCCTTTGCCCCTCCCTCTCTCCCTCCCTCTCTCTCTCCTCCTCTCCTCTCTCTCTCCCTTTCCCCCCCCTTCCCCCCTCTCCCTCTCCCCCAATATGGCCCGCCCTTCTCTGGCTCAAACTGCCCTTCTTAAACAGACAGACTGAACACTTGATACATCTGAATCTTTTTTTCTCAATCACTTTAGGAATTGCGGTGTTTTGGGATTAGCCAATCAGTGTCGCGTGGATTGGCTGTTGGGGAGAGTTGTTCTGTAAATTGTGTGTATGGGGGGGGGGAGGCGTGTTGGGGGATGTTGTGGGGAGGAGTGTGTGGAGGGAGGTGTGTTGGGGGGATATGTGTGTGTGTGTGTGTGTGTGTGGTGTGTGTGTGTGTGTGTGTGTGTGTGTGTGTGTGTGTGTGTGTGATGAATGTCGAATCTGTATGTGTAGGCCTATGTGTATGCGAATGTGCATGTACACCTGCATTTTCATGTGCATGGACACGTGTATGTATTTATATCAATATGCATCTATGTATCTATGTGTCTGTATAAGTATGAGAGTATTTATGCATGTGTCTGTATGTGTGTCTTTATGTGAGTGTATTAAATTCGCATTCAATAAGAATCCTCAACTTCAAAAAACACCCCCATATTATTATTATCTTTTATTTATTTTATTTATTTTTTATTTTTTTTTTTTTTTTTTTTTTTTTTTTTTTTTTTTTACGAGATCAAATAAAAAAATCTCAAAATACAATCCGTTAAGAATGAACGGGCGAACAGCTGACTCACTCAAGCGCCATCTTCGTTTTCAAACCTCATAATTGTTTTCATAATGTATGGTCACATTTACATACACTGTATCATTAAGCTTCATCTTCTCCTGGTGGCACCACGCCTAGTTTTCAAATACGTGTTTTTTTATTATCTTTTTTTTTATTGTCATATTTTTTTCTTTTTCTTTTTTCATTTTTTTTTCTTTTTCTTTTATTTTCATATTTTTCTTTTTCTTTTTCTTTTATTTTTTTTTTCTTTTTTCTTTTTTTCATTTTTTCTTTTTATTTTTTTTTTTTTGTTTTTTTTAAGTCTATAGTCTCGTAGCCCCTCTACCCCCCCCCCCTTTACTACGTACCCCCCCCCATTCTCGTCTCTAAATGATTGTTCTAGCACATGTTAATTCACTTAATGGTTACTTAATTTGTAAGTTAATGGAAGGATGTGTTATAAACATTGTCACTTTTCTTTCTCTCTCTCTATTATACCTACACTTGAAGAGTCATGTGCAGATATGTACATAATTATGCACACACATGCTGACGTACAGAAAAGGATATGTGGATAGACAAATATGCATATTCTCCCTCTTCTCTCTTCTTCTATCTATCTATATCTATCTCTCTATCTCTCTCTCTCTCTCTCTCTCTCTCTCTCTCTCTATCTATCTATCTATCTATCTATCTATCTATCTCTATCTATTTCTATCACACACACACACACACACACACACACACACACACACACACACACACACACACACACACACATTCACAAACAACAAACGCAAAAGGACAAACAAAACACAAAACACACTCAAACAAGCATCCGAGGCCACGATTCACCGTACGAAAAGTGAAAAAAATAAATAAATAAAAAGCAGGGCGGAGAAGAACAAAAGTGTAAAAGGGTGTTTTAAAGCAGCGTTTGGGCGCTGTCCGAATAGTCCTGTTATTCGCACAAGAGGTTGGGTCTCCTAATCGCACGTTGGTTTGATACTAAAGGCGCCATCTGTTTATCCGGTTTTACTCCAAGGATTTTATTTACTATCTGATGACTAGATCTCACCGCCCTCGCTTCGCCCTCGCCATCTGCGAAACAAGAGAATGGGTCACACCATCTGCCTATCTGTTTATCTATCTGGGAGTGCCACCTGTTTCGAAAGAAAGCTTCGACCATTTTCTTCACGATCGTTAGTACCATATGTTTTTCAGAAAGCTTGATGCAAAAATTATTTTCGCCTAATATAGTGTCCAGTCGCGGTCGAAACGCTTCTAAAACGTGTTTCGAATTCCGCTTCGAGCACCTGCTTAATAACACACGTTTTGTATAGGGTTAAATGATTCGAAGCTTCGGTCTGTTAAGAGACATTTTCGACCGGGATTCTACAGCTTGATTCCATCCCCCGCTGAGGTTCTCTTACAGTCTGCTCGTTCAAGGTTCTCAGACAGGTTGTCTCGACTCGCGGCGGTTTTCCAACATCCTGTGTACACGTCCAAGGCTCGCTATTACGTACGTTAAAGGCCGTAATAGCAGAGGTTAGGACGCTGTGACTGCTAACGAACGCTGTCTACACCACGCTTCGCCATAAAGTCCATAGGGTAATCACTGTTATCTCTCTCACACATCAATACTCAGTCTCCTTGAGTCATGATGTCCTCAGGGTTGAAAGGTAATAGGCTAATGGCACGCGTACAGATTGGTCTTATGACATGAGGAGGGTAAGTCACATGCAAAAATCACATGACGAGGTTCTGAATGCGCTTCCGGTGCTGTGGCAACGTAAACAGATTATATGCATCGCCAGATCGAGGCTGGATGTGGGTCAGGGGCAGCCATGAGACTGTCTCCTGTGGCGTCTGCGCTGTTTCCGAGAGTACGACGGGATCGACATAGACTCTTAAAAATGAGACTGAGGGAGGGGGAGAGAGAGAGGGGGGTGGAGGGGGAGAGAGAGAGAGGGGAGGGAGGAGGGAGAGATAGAGAGAGGAAGGGAGAGGGGGAGAGAGAGGAGAGAGAGAGGAGGAAGAGAGAGATCGAAGGGAGAGAGAGGAGAAAAGAAAGAGAGAACTGAGAAAACAAGAAACAAATCAATCCACGCACGAAAAGAAACGATAAAAAAAGAGAGGCAGGACCATCATCATAATAACATTAATCTCCAAATAACACGAATATCATACACATCCATCCATCAACATTCGGAGCAGACTGGACTCTGACACCGACTCACGCCCGCACCACAAGAGCCAGAAGAAGAAACACGACTCTTCTTTGCGGGCGGCGGGCGGGCTTACAAGGTGGCCGGGGTTTTTTCGTGACCTTGTGCAGGGTCACTGGGGTAGCCTCGAGCGCGGCAAGGTAGGGCGGAAGGAGAGAGAGAGATTAGAGAGATAGAGAGGAAAACGAGAAGAGGAGAAGGACGAGAGAAGAGGAAGGAGAGAGAGAGATAGGATAGAGAGGATAGGAGGAAGGAGAGAGTAGAAGGAGAGAAGAAGGAGGAAGAGAGAGGTAGACGAAAGAGAGAGAGAGAGAGGAAGAGAAAAGAGAGGAGGGGGAAGAGAAAGAGGAAGGAGAGAGAAAAAAGGAGGAAGGTAAAAAGAGAGAAGGTAGGACAGAAGAAAGAGAAAGGAGGGAGAGAGAGAAGGGAGGAAAGGATGGGAAGAGGAAAGGGAAAGAAGCAATAGAGAAACTGGAAAGCCATTTCACGTATTTTCTGTTGATATGAATCACACATACGATTGGGAAATAAGTTGTCATGCTAAAGATTTACCATTATTATTATCATTATTGTTATTATTATTGTTATTAGTATTATCATTTTATCATCATTATTATTGTTGTTGTTATCATTATTATATATATTGTTGTTGTATCATATCATTCATCATCATCATTATATTATTATTATTATTATTATTGGTTCATTATGTTCGATGAATATTAATACACATACACAAAAAAAACACGTCCATACGAATATACATATCCACACATCCACACGTATATTGTAAATTTATACGCACACATGCACTACATAAAAAGCAAGTTTTAATAAATTAATACAAGACCAGTGACACAGTGCATAAAAAAAAATGAATCAAATGGTGTAGTACACATCAAAATACGCAGAAACACTACTCATGTAAGTATACAAACATGTGCTCACAAGAATGTAAATTTATACACACACACAATGGCAGGTCTTCCATTCAACAAGCACACAATACTAATATACACACACGGAAGTCAGACCTAAATACACACACACACATACCACTCCCAATACCTTGATCTCTCTGTGCACAGCCATAGAGATGAAAGGTAAATGTGAATAACAACTACAATAGCAGCAAAGAACAATAATAACAATAACAATAATGATGATAATAGTGTTCATATGAATGTTAATAATAATAATATCTAATAAAAACACTATTAGTAACAGCATGAAAACGACCAATAATGACAGTGATAATAATGATAATCATCACAATAATATTGATGATTATGATGGTAAAACCACAATAATATTGATGATAATGATGGTAAAACCACAATAATATTGATGATAACACCAATAAGAAAAACAAATATAACAAAAATAACAAATAATACCAACAAACACTAACATTAACAACAAAATTAATAACATAACAACAAAGATAACAAAATGAATAAAGAAATCATAATAAAATAACACTAACAACAAAAATAATAACAAACACTAACACCAACAACAAAAACAACAACAAAATGAATAAAAAAATCATAATAAAAAATATAATAAAATGAAATAAAATGAAACAAAACGAATAAAGAAATCATAATTAAAAAATATAGTAAAAATGAAACAAAATGAATAAAGAATAATAAAACAAAACAAAGCCAAAGAGAAACGGCCAAGGTAACCCCGCTGCGCCCTGCCCGACGCCAGCGCCGCACCGGAAACGCGACGCGACTGCTCACGCCGGCACCCGACGGGACCTTATAAGGACCGAAACGCGGTGGCTCTGTTTCTCTGGGTGCCGAGGGAGAGGGAGGTCAGGGAGAAGGGAGAGAGAGAGGAAGGGAGGGTAGGAGGGTGGAGTGGGGGAGAGGTGGGGGAGGAGTGGGGAGAGGGGGAGTGAGGTAGGGGTAGGGGAGGGAGGAGTGAGGGTAGGAGGAGGAGAGGAAAAGAGGGGGAGGAGTAAGGTAGGGGAAAGAGAAGAAGAGAGTGGGGGAAAGGGAGGAGTGAGG
>NW_020871916.1:40000-45000 GCF_003789085.1 Penaeus vannamei
AGGGAGAAGAGAGGAGGGAAGGGGGTGAGGGGAGAGGGAGTGGAGGAGGAAGGAGGAATTGGGAGGGGAGATGAGGGAGGGAGAGGGAAAGACAAGGGAAGGGGTATTGGGAAGGAAGGAGAGGGGTGAGCCAGAGAGGAGAGGGGGGAGGGGGTTACCGGGAGGGGAGGGAGGGAGGGAAACCAAAAGGGGAAGGGGGGGGAGGGAGCGACAAAAGAGGGGGGGGGAACCAAGGAAGTAGGAGGGAGAAGAAACGACAAGAAAAGGTAGACGAGGTACCGGGAGGGAAAGAGAAGGAGGGAGGGGAGGGAGGGGGGAAGGCAGTGTGAGGGATGAGGTTAAACGTTAAAAATATTATTCTAACCTACGCTACGTTATTATACTCTAGACATGCATAAATAAAGAAATAAATGCATATTCATCAGTCTAGACATGCATATCAACCCGACAAATAGATAGTTAAATGTATATCTATCAGATATATAGAGAAATATGCCTTTATTTCCATAACTGTTTATGATTTATGAAAATTCATTGGGTCGGGCCTGGTACAAATTTAACAAACCGGCTGTTTATGATTTCTTTTTGTTCATACTTCAGTTATCGTCTGTGTGTAAGTATTTATGATTTGGGTTGTTATAGAGTGTATATACTGGTCGTGGGTTTGTTTGTTGTGTGTCTTTTCTGTCTGTCTGTCTGTTTTTTCTTTGTCTTTCATTCTTTCTCTTTCTTTGTCTTTGTCTTTCACTCTCTCTCTCTCTCTCTTTCTCTCTTCTTCTCTCTTTCTCTCTCTCTCTCTCTCTCTCTCTCTCTCTCTCTCTCTCTCTCTCTCTCTCTCTCTCTCTCTCTCTCTCTCTCTCTCTCTCTCTCCTCTCCCTCTCTCCCTCTCTCCCTCCTTTCCCCCTTCTCCCCCCTCATTCTCTTTACCCCAATCCCCTTCTTCTATATATTCCATCTATCCATCTATCCATCTATCTATCCACCCATCTATCCATCTATCTATCCACCCATCTATCCATCTATCTATCCACCCATCTATCCATCTATCTATCTATCCATCGTCAATCTATCTACCATCATGGACCATGACTCTGTACTTAGCTTCTTCCATTAACCTACTTTCTTATCTCGATTTGCACTTGTTTGTTTGTCTTCCATTTGCTTGTAACTTCGTTCTAACAATAATTCCTTTTTCGTATTCGCTTTTCGTGTCAGTAAATTCGTAAGGATGGAATCGTGTTGTTTTTTTTTTCGTTTTTGGTTAATTTTGTAATGTAAGAATTCCGTTATTTGTTAATTTGCGATATTAGAAATTATGCTGAATTTCTTGGGTTTATTTATAATTATTTAAAGATTTTTTAATTGGATTCGTAGACAAAATATATACTTCTAAAAACTATTTTTTAATAAACAGTTTTATCCATACATACGACAACTATCTAAAAATATATAAATAAATGAAAAAAGATAAATAGTTTTATCCGAAAAAAAAAACTACAAAATCTATACATACGAAAACTATCTAAAAAATAAAAAAAAAAAAAGATAAATAGTTTTATCCGAAAAAAAACTACAAAATCTATACATACGTAACTATCTGAAAAAAAATAGTTTTATCCGAAAAAGCTAAAAAAAAAAAAAAAAAAAAAAAAAAAAAGCTACAAAATCTATACATACGAAAACTATCTAAAAAAAATAGTTTTATCCGAAAAAAGTTCCAAAATCCACACATACGAAAACTATTTTTAAACAATCACCAGTTTTATCCTAATTACATCACTCCAAAATGGAAAATGGACATTTAACTGCTCTTAATGTGATTTCTCTGACTCATCACTATCATCTAATGGACTTAAACAACCTTTATTCTTAACAATAAGGGCCCAAGGATATTATTAATAAGGGGAGGCAGTGAGAGGGAGAAAGATAGAGGTTTCTTGGGTGGTGTGGGTGCTGGTGGTGGGAGGGGGGGGTGTTGTTGGTGTTGATGGTGGTGTTGTTATTTTGGTGTGGGTGCTGGTGGTGTGGTGCTGGGTGGGAGGGGGGTGTTGGTGTTGTTGGTGTTGATGGTGGTGTTGCTATTTATGGTGTTGTTATTTGGGTGTGGTGCTGCGGTGTGGGTACTGTTGTGGGAGGAGGGGGTGTTGTTGGTGTTGATGGTGGTGTTGTTATTTGGTGTGGGTGCTGGTGGTGGGTGGTGGTGGGGGAGGGGGTTTGTTTGGTGTTGTGGTGGTGTTGCTATTTATGGTGTTAATTTGGTGTGGTGCTGGTGGTGGGGGGAGGGGGTTTGTTGGTGTTGATGGTGGTGTTGCTATTTTATGGTGTTGTTATTTGTGTGGGTGCTGGCGTTGGGTACTGGTTGTGGGAGGAGGGGGTGTTGTTGGTTGTTGATGGTGGTGTTGTTATTTGGTTGTGGTGCTGGTGGTGGTGGTGGGGGGGAGGGGGTGTTGTTGGTGTTGGTGGTGGTGTTGCTATTTATGGTGTTATTTGGTGTGGGTGCTGGTGGTGGGGGGAGGGGTGTTGTTGGTGTTGATGGTGGTGTGCTATTTATGGTGTTGTTATTTTGGTGTGGGTGCTGGTGGTGGTGGTGGGGGCGAGGGGGTGATGTGTTGATGATGGTGTTGTTATTTGGTGTAGGTGCTGGTGGTGGTGGTGGGATGGGGGTGTGTTGGTGTTGATGGTGGTGTTGCTATTTTATGGTGTTGTTATTTGGTGTGAGTGCTGGTGGGGTGGTGGTGAGTTGGGTGTTGTTGGTGTGATGTTGGTGTGCTATTTTTGGTTTGTTATTTGGTGTGGGTGCTGGTGGTGGGAGGGGGGAGAGGGTGTGTTGGTGTTGATGGTGGTGTTGCTATTTATGGTGTTGTTATTTGGTGTGGTGCTGTTGGTGGAGGGGGGGTGTTGTGTTGTGGTGGTGTTGCTATTATGGTGTTGTTATTTGGTGTGGGTGGTGGGGGAGGGGGGTGTTGTGTGTTGCTATTATAGTGTTGTTATTTGGTGTGGGTGCTGCTGTGGTGGTGGGATGGGGGTTTGTTGGTGTTGATGGTGGTGTTGCTATTTATGGTGTTTACTTGGTTGGGTGGTGGGGGGGTGTGTTGGTGTTGCTATGAATGGTGTTGTTATTATTGGTGGTGTTTTTGCTATTGATGATGTTTGCTATTTATGGTGTGTTGATACTGTGGTGTTTTTGTATTAATGATGGTGGTGTTGCTATTAATGGTGTTGTTGCTATTGTTTTTGCTATTAATGGTGTTGGTGGTATTGCTATTGTTGATGGTGGTGTTGCTATGAATGGTGTTGGTGGTGGTGTTGCTATTAATGGTGTTGTTGCTGTTGTTTTTGCTATTAATGGTGTTGGTGGTATTGCTATTGTTGATGTTGATGGTGGTGTTGCTATTAATGGTGTTGGTGGTATTTGCTATTGTTGCTATTGTTGGGTGTATTTGCTATTGATGGTGTTAGTGGTGTGCTATTAATGGTGTTTTTGCTATTAATATTGTTGGTGTGGTGCTGCTATTAATGGTATTGATGGTGGTGTTGTATTGTTGGGTGTATTTGCTATTGATGGTGTAGTGGTGTGCTTTAATGGTGTTTTGCTATTAATAATGTTGGTGTGTTGCTATTAATGGTGTTGGTGGTGTTGCTATTAATGGTGTTTTGCTATAAATTGTGTTGTAGTGGTGTTGCTATTAATGGTATTGATGGTGGTGTTGTTACTTATTGATGTTGAATGGTGGTGTGGGTGGTGGTGGCGGTGGTCGTGGTTGCTGGTGGTGTAGTTATTGTTGGTAGTGGTGTGGTTGGTGTTGCTGTTGGTGCTGTTATTGTTGCAGTTGTTTTTCTTCCCTAATTCGCCGTGTTATGATACCAGAATATAATAAAATCGAAAAAAAATCAAAGAAAATACACACAAAAAAAATACATAGGCCTATACTTTGCCACAACTTTATCCAAGATATCCAATGAAGCACCTCACGTACCCGAGACACAAATAATAATAACAACAATAATAACAATAACAATAAATAATAATAATAATATGATGATGATGATGATGATGATGATGATGATGATGATGATGATGATGATGATGATGAGGAATGAAGGATGGATGATGATGATGATGATGATGATGATGATGATGATGATGAATGATGATGATGATGATGATGATGATGATTGATGATGATGATGATAATAATAATAATAATAATAACAATAATAATAATAATAATGATAATAATGATAATAATAATAATAATGATAATAATAATAACAATAATAATAATGATGATGATAACAATGATAATAAGATAATAATAATAATAATAATAATAATAATAATAATGATAATAATAACAATAATAACAATAATAATGATAATATAATAATAATAATAGTTAAAACCCCCCGTAATCCCCCATACCCACGACGTGTTAACCTACATCGACCCTATCTCCTTCTGTAATCTAGGAATCCCTGTTATACGTTTACGTCGTCTTTCCTAAGTTGACGATAAGTGAAATATCCTGTTTTCATGATCTTTTTTTTTTTTTTTATCCACGGCAGGATGTCCTGTCAGTCGGCTGTCTCCCTTCACACTTATAAGGTTTTGAACTTTTCTTCGGAGCGTCTTGAAGGGGGGGGTGGTGAGGGAGGGAGGGGGAGGGAGGGGGAGGAGGGAGAGGGAGGGTGAGGGAGGAGAAGGAGGGGGATGAAATTTTCTCTGGAGCGTCTTGAAGGAGGTGAGGGTGAGGGGGGGAGAGGGAGGGAGGGTGAGGGAGGGAGGAGAAGGAGGGGATGAAATTTTTCTGGAGCGTCTTGAAGGAGGTGAGGGTGAGGGAGGGGAGAGGGAGGGGGGAGGGGAGGGGGGGTGAAAATGTGCTTTCTAGAAGGATTGATATAAAAAAACAATAGGGGCCATTTCAAGATTTTGGAAGAGTTGTGGAAAAGGGAGAGGGGAGAGGGGATGGAAAGGGAGGTAAGGGAAGATAGAGAGAGGA
>NW_020871916.1:69499-74499 GCF_003789085.1 Penaeus vannamei
GGCTGGCAATCGCTCTGCTGGTTGCTGTATTGGTGACGACAGCCAATTTATGAAAGGAAATGAGACCATTTCTGCTTTGTGGCCGCTTGTTTTTGTATGGCTCTGGTTATTGTTTGCGTCACTGGAGGACTAGTTGTGAAGGTTGATTTTTGCTTGGTTTGTGTTGTGTTGGTGTGTGTTGTATGGTTT
The DNA here is from genome assembly GCF_003789085.1 of Penaeus vannamei. Lineage (NCBI taxonomy): Eukaryota > Metazoa > Arthropoda > Malacostraca > Decapoda > Penaeidae > Penaeus > Penaeus vannamei. Next base: position 69,689 of record NW_020871916.1, read on the forward strand.
GTGTTTGTGTGTTGTGGGTTGTTGTGTGTTGTTTGTGGTTCGTGGGTGTGTGGATTGTAGATTTTGTTTTGATGGGTACAGGTGTATTATTGTGGTGTTTGAATTGGCCGTTGAATAGTTAAGATTTGGTTTGGGAGTTTATGCGTGTTGTGTATGGGAGGTCCAAAGCTGTGTGAGATTAACATTCTCGGTGCCTGACTGGAAGTGTGTCAGTTTGTTGTGGGTAGTGAGTGTTGCACTTCGTTTCTTGGTGTTTGTATTGTTGGTTGTGTGTGGTATTTTGTGTTGATGTTGGGTTGGTGGGTTTGTGTTGGTTGTGGGTTGTGTGTATTTCGAAAGGTGGAGGGAAGTTCTCCTTCTCATCCAATGGGTTGGGTTGTTTGTGTGTGTGGTGAGGTGTGGTGGATGTTGTGGGTGTTTAGTTGTTGGTTGGGGGTGTGGCTTGGTGTGTGTGGCTGTGTGTGTGACTTGGGTATTTCAGGTGTTGTTGTGTGGGATGTTGTTGTCTGGTGTTGTTTTGTGTGGTGTTTGAGGTTTGTTTTTGTGGTTGAGGTGGTTTGTTGTATGGGGTGGTTGGGGTTTGTTTGGTATTTGTTGGGGTGTTTGGTTGTTTCTGTGTGGGTGGAATTCGAGGCTAGCTCACTCTGCTTCGATGCAGTAAAGATATTTTTCCATCATCCTCACCGAAGTGGTATCAATTTGCTGTTTTTATTGCTGCTGCTGCTATCATCATGATCAATGATTGCGATGATAATTATGATAAAGATAGTGATGGTGATAATGATAATGATAAAGATCAAGGTGATAGTGATGATGATGATGGTAATAATAATGTTAAGAAGGAACAGAAGTAAGATGATGATATAAATGATGATGATAATGATAGATAATAATAATAATGTTTTATATTATAATAACGATAGTAATAAAACATTATGTAAATGATAATGATAACTATAATAGGGATAATGTAAACGATGATACTTATGATCATACTAGTAACAAAAGTGATAAGAAAAAGGACAAAAATTATATAATAATGATAATAATAATAATATAATATTAGTAAAATAAATGACAATAATGATAATAATAATAACAGTAATGATGATAATGATAATGATAGTACTAGCAGTAATGATAATGATAATAATAGTATTAATAATGATAACAATGATCACAGCAACAACAATAACAATAATAGTGATAATAAAAAAGGATAGTAACAATGATAATAGTAATAATAATAACAACAATAGCAATAATAATGATAATAGTAATGGTAATAGGTAATAACGATAATTAGCAACATAACAGTGCTAAAAGTAATGATTATGGCAGTGATATTCATCATAGCAATGTTAACAATGCTAATAACGGGATCGGCAGAAGCAACACGTAAAAACAACGATGCTACTTACATTTGCAAAGGCATGAAGTGGTTTTAATGAAGTATGACTCAGGAGAAGAGCTAACGTAAAAATACAAACAAACAAGTAAAGGAGAAAGAGGGGGAGAGGTAAAGGGGAAAACCCTTGCATGTCTGTGCTGTTTCTCTTTGTTTTGTGTCATGTTTGGGCGGTAGGTAGCATGAAGGCAAATAGCGTCGGATGCTGCTCAGATACTTCTTTAGAATGGCAAACGCTGCCAATGGAGATGCCTTGTACCAAGGCCACATTGGGCCGAGCTGCGCGGCCATGGCTTCTATAGGTAATGCAGTTAAATCATCTAATATATAATATTGATTATAACTAATGCAGTTTTATAAGTTTGCAGGGCAATGCAGAACGGTTTAGTTTCGCTGTGTGCATGTTGCCAATATCGCTATCATTTTCATCTTATTTTCATCAATTTTGACAATCCATCGCAATCGTCTTATTCAAGTTTGCTCTTAATTGAACTGATTGATCCATTAAAAGTTTTACTTAATGATACGTCATTGCTTACTAGGACAGCTCCAAATGTTTTCTGTTTTGATCTTCCTTTCCAAACGCTTATTGCTTCACTGAAAACACGACGGTTTTCTGTGCCTTCGCAACATCCTCAACAACTTGAGGAGGCGCCTTTCCAAACCTCTCTCTCCCTTCGCTCTTCCTTTGGCTCTCCTCTTTTTCCGTAGATGATGGCTGCACAGCGGGAGGAAAGGCTGCAATTTCACGCTCTCGGGGATCATTTCCCGGTCTGTTCCTCCGCCGCAGTGACACCTCGTATTTCCTCTGCCGAGCCGAGGTGTCTTAAACCCCGTCGGGCGCAATGCATGTAATGGCTACCGCAGCGGTGTGAAATTTCGAGCGTAATCCCGGCGTTTGTTTGGTCTGACAAAACCTCGACAGGACATATCAATGGGAGTGTCAACAGTGCATCATAGTGGTCGTCTCATCGCTGATGTGGTAATACTACAGTATCACGCGGCCAGTGGTTACGGCGGGACACTCTTGTGCGTTTTACAGAATGGGAGTCGTGTTGGTCGAAATAACTTTCATTTCTTCTTTTGCCGATTTTTTTTTTCTTGCCATCTAACGTACAGGAAATTGCTTTTGATGTAATTGCGCCGCGTGGTTGTCCAAAATCGGCGAAGCAAGGAGCATGGGAGATGGTTTAGTGCCTTAGGATTTGTGTGCGTAAGTGAGGCGTGAGGAAACATGCTTATTTCAGTCTTGATTACTTCAAGCAGGGCCTTTTTGAAGAGAGCATTTGGCTTGAGACGATGTTTAGATTGTTACCCTTGAATAACACGCCTCTGCCCCCCTTGCCCCTACCCCGACCACTAGAGACCGAATCCCACATTAGGGCTGAACATCACAATTCTCCGCGTAGGCAAGAAGCCCTATAGTTTAGCCGGCTTTAAGAACAGCTCCTTCGAATTCAGCTGTATATTTTACCTTCCCCAAACGCGTTATTTCCCCATATCTCATGACCGCTGAGACACTATAATCACAGAAACAGTGGCTTGATACAGTCTGCAGTCAGCGCTCCGTCTTGGACTAACCGCGCTCCTCCTCGCATAATCTCCCTCCAGACGCTCGCTCGCCGCCGCTGGTCATCCACATGAGGACCTCCGCGACCCCGGAGTAGGTCAGTGAGGAAGCAGCTTCACCTAACCCGAAGAGGTCATTAGGACACTCTTAGAAGGACTTCGGAATGAAGGAGAGACCGATAGTGTATAAAACAGAATGGGGGAATACCGCACGGCCTCTGAGACGGTGGAAGGAACCTCTCTGGGACTCGCACTCTGGGAGATCCTTATCGCCGTCGACCCGGCCGTTCATGATCATTATGAGTGCGATAATGACTGCGGTGATGCGGCTGATGCTGATGATAGGACCGATACGCCGGGGGAGGGAGGGCAGGGGGGAGGGCACTGGAAAAAATCGATGCAAAGGACGGCGTTGGACGATGTAGTACCTCAGCGATATGATCTAGCCGCGCGGGATTAGGGCGATGCATTACTTCTGTCTTCCAAGGGCCTTCATAAACTAATTGCTGCCTCCTTCCACGACCTGTGGTTGTCTGGAGGAGGGGGGGGGCCTTAGCTGTAGTTGAGATGGAGAAAGAAAGGATATGATAGAAAATTAAGGATTAATTGAATGATACATCATGAATAGGCATGCAGCCACATATGCTTAGTGTTTAAATATACTGCTTAGAAAGAGAAAGAGAGAGGAGAAGAGAGGGAGAGACAGAGACAGAGAGAGAGAGAGGGGGGGGGGGGGGGAAGAGATGGAGAGAGAAGAAGGAAAAGAGAGAGAGAGATGGAGAAAGAATGAGAGAGAGGGAGAGAAACCGTGGGTAGAAAGACATGGCAAAATAAATCGACCGTGGTAATGGTACCGTCAAGAAGTGAAGGCAAGAAAAAAGGGGGAAAAAGTGAATTGGCAATTGAGATCGACACCGTTGGGGAGGAGTGAATGGCGCTCATTACGGGCCTGATGTCGATTGCACTCTGATAAGCCGAGTGATATCAAGGGATCTGCGCGGAGTGAGGAGCCGGGGCGTTCGGGGGTGAGGTACACCTTCATTTGTCTTCGGGCTTCCTATTGGGCGTCGGTAGGGCGAGAAGACAGGGGGACTTTGACGTTCTGATTGGACAGGGGGAAATCTGGGGCCTTTCTCCAGGGGGATAGGAAGGAGGGGTGTAAGAGACGGGAAATAAAAAGAGGAAAGGGGGAATGAAAGACGGGGAATAAAATGAGGAAAGGGGGATTAAAGACGGGGAAAGGGGGAATGGAAGACGAAAGATAAAAAGAGGAAAGGTGGAAAGAAAGACGGGTAATAAAAAGAGGAAAAGGGAATGAAAAAGGGAGGGTTCTGAAGAGGAAAGAGTGGAGAAATGCGAGAAGGGAACAAAAAAAAAAAAAAAAACATGGTGAGAAAGAATAACGAAAAGGTGTACAAGAGGAACGAATTAAACATAAGCTACTGGAAATAGGAAATGGGAGGAAAATGAAATGAGAGCGTGAGGTGCGTGAGTAAGAAAAAAGTATCATAAAGTGATGATAATTCTGGTTATAATGGTGATGAGGATATTACTAACAATAGTAATGATAATAATAACAGAATTAGTAATGAATATAACAGACAGTGATAGCGATAAGAATGACAGTAATGATAATGTTGATAATGATAACAATAGTGATTTTAATTCAGTGATGGTGATACCTAATACCGATAATAATAATTATTGTCATTATAATACCGATAATATTAATGATAACGATAATGATGATGATGATGAGGAGGAGAAGGATAAAGATTATAATGATGATAGTTTTATCGATAAGAATGATAATTGTAATAAAGATGATAATGAA
>NW_020871916.1:109499-116999 GCF_003789085.1 Penaeus vannamei
TATATATATATATATATATATATATATATATATATATATATATATATATATATATATATATATATATATATATATATATATTCATACGCAAGTACGCTTAAAGAATATGGAAACAGAATTAATGATAAAATATGCATTACAAATTTAAAATGTTCATTAAGGGTACTGGAATGATGTCACAATGGGTTTAATTAGAATATTTTATTTGGGGGAATAGAGAAGTAATTTCTCGTTTCTGTTGTACATTGAATTGTGTGATTTTGCTTGTTTTGTTTGTTGCTCTTTGTCCATTTCTACTTTTACATGGCTGGAGGTTTTGTATATTGGAACACGTTTTGGCTGCACCGGTCTGTCTTTTGTATATTCTATGAGTCTGGATTGGTATCTGTGTGGATAAATCCCTCTCTCTCTCTCTCTCTCTCTCTCTCTCTCTCTCTCTCTCTCTCTCTCTCTCTCTCTCTCTCTCTCTCTCTCTCTCTCTCTCTCTCTCTCTCTCTCTATATATATATATATATATATATATATTATATATATATATATATATAATATATATATATATATATATATATATATTATATATATATATATTTCGTGTGTGTGTGTGTGTGTGTGTATGTGTATGTGTGTGTGTGTGTGTGTGTGTGCGCGCGCAGACACAACACACACACACACACACACACATATGTATCTATCTATCTATCTATTTATCTATCTATCTATCTATCTATCTATCTATCTATCTATCTATCTATCTATCTATCTATCTATCTATCTATCTACTATCTATCTATCTATCTATCTATCTATCTATCTATCTATCTACCTATCTATCTATAAATAGAGAAAGACAGACAGAGATAGGGTTTATGTAATAGATTCTCTTAGGAGTTAATATCTTTTTAGATATTTTCATTATATTTATGTAAACGTTAACAAGAAGAAATAAACGTAATTCTTCCTTTCATTTTGTGCATTTCGTTTTATCATTATTACTATTTTTCACTAGATTATTAAAACAAAAGATAAACTCATTATACTGTTGCTTTTAAAAGTGTTTTGCATTTAAAACTGATTTTATGTAATATATATTCAAATTAGATTAGACGGGTTTGAAAATGTATCTCCATTTTTTAGATGATTCCTTCCTGACTTTGATCATTTTTCTTATCTCTTCAGCGCATTTACCAGCCATTAGGGCATGGAAATGATAACGAATGAGAGAGATGGAGGAGGAGAAGAGAATAGATAGAGATAGATATATAGAAAATGGAGAACCGAGAAGATGGGAAGAAATGGGTAAGTGTATAGAGAGAATATAAAGATGAATATAATAATCAATAGAGAGAGACAGATGGATGTGAAGATCAAAAGAGAAGGAACGAGAAGGAGAGCGAGAGAGAGAGAGAGAGAGAGAGAGAGAGAGAGAGAGAGAGAGAGAGAGAGAGAGAAGAGAGAGAGAGAGAGAGAGAGAGAGAGAGAGAGAGAGAGAGAGAGAGAGAGAGAGAGAGAGAGAGAGAGAGAGAGAGAGAGAGAGAGAGGAGAGGAGAGAGAGAGGAGAGAGAGAGAGAGAGAGAGAGAGAGAGAGAGAGAGAGAGAGAGAGAGAGAGAGAGAGAGAGAGAGAGAGAGAGAGAGAGAGAGAGAGAGAGAGAGAGAGAAAAAGAGAAAGAGGGAGAGTCAGTCAGAGACAGACAGAACGACTGACAGACAGACAGAGGCAAAGACAGAGAGAAAAGGGAGGGGGAGAGGCGTGTAGGAAGACAAGAGGACAAATGTGTCAACAAATCAAAGACAAACACAACAGGAAACAAATTTAAAGAAAAAAAGTTGATTAAACAAACTGATTTTTGAGGAAATTTGAAACAAGAAAAAAGAAATCCGATGTTAAAATAAAATTATTTTCTATTTCTTCTTTTCTTCCTCCCCTCTGCATCATTTTTCTTCTTCTTTTTTGAGGATTTTATCTTTTGTACGATAATTTATGGAGATAAGGTATCAACAAGAAGCATCATAAATCAAAAAAGAGAAAAAATATATACTCTTGTATTCCTTTAGATATCAATAAGCACCGTATCTGAATTATATATCAATGTGTATCTGAATATGTATTAGGTGTGAAGAAGAAGGAAGAGAAGAAGAATATATAAAACCTTTGGGAAATCTTTTTATTTTCTCTGGTTATTGCTCTCTGTCTCACTTCTCTCTCTCCTTTTCTTACTCTTTCCTTTTTTCTTTTTATTTTCATTTTTCTCTTTCTCTTTCTTTCTTTTTCTGTTTGTCTTTATTTATTCATGAACCTCTGTCCTTCCCTTCTTTCTTTTCTTCTCTTTCTTGATCTATCTATTTCACTCCTCTTACTCTCTGTCTCTCTCTCTTTTATCTTTCTCTTCCTGGATCTCCTCCCGTTCTCTCTCTCTCTCTCTCTCTCTCTCTCTCCTCCCCTTCCTTTTCTCTAGCGTTCCTCTTCTTACCCGCAACCTCTCTCTCTCTCTCTTTCCTTCTCCTCCCTCTCTCTCTTTCTCCTCCTCTCTCTTCTCTCTAGTCTTTCTCTTTTTACCCACGATCTTTCTCTCCCTCTTTCTTTCTTCTACTTCCCATCCTCCCCCTCTTCCTCTCCAGGCTTCTTCTTTTACCACGATTCCCTCTCCTTCTTTCTCCTTCTCTTCCTCTTCTTCTCCAGCCTACCCTTTCTTATCCCTTACCTCTTTCTCCCTCCTCCTCCTCCTCTTTCCTCTCTCCGCTCTCCTTACCTTCCATTTTGAAAGGTAATAGCATGGCTTTAGTTTCTGCCTGAAAGTTTGAAAGAAAATATAAGTTGAATATATACTGACATAAGAAAAAGCATATGGCCACTTGTACCCTGTAGAGCCAAGGCCAAAAAAAGGGAAAAATTAGTATTTAAAATCATTCATTATGAGGACACGGAAAAGTAAAGCTCTGAGATATTAGTTTGATCTCCTTAACACGGACGATAAAGCTAAGGGAAATAGAATATAACAATTAAAGATATTTAGAGTGGACGTCATAAAATGTGCTTTCGTAACTGGCCATATAATGCCGATCTGGAAACTAAGAGTGTGAGAGTGAAAAAGCAAAGAAGAATGTGGTGAAGAAAAGGAGGTTGGATTTTTTAAAAACTTAATATATAACTACTTTTCTTTCATTTTTGTCACAGAAATGATAATGGGAATGGAGCAGAGGAAGAGGAGGGAAGAGGGAGAGAGAGGGGGGGAGGAGAGGGGAGAGAGAAAAGAAAGACAGAGAGAATTAGAGAGAGAGAGAGGAAAGGAAATCAAGAGAGAGCTTGTGACCCCTGACCTGTCTTCAATGCTACTCGTCACTCGAACTCGGGTCACCGCCTTGACCTTGGGTGTCTCCCCACGCGCATACCGCTCGGCGCGCCCCTGGGATCCCCTTCGCCGGGACTTGCACTCGCACGCCACGCTACCAGCCACCTCTTGTGAATAAAAGCCAAACAGTGTCTCCATATTCACCAAATCAGAGGAAACGAAACCCCTGACAGAGAGAGAGAGAAAATCAAGAGAAAGAGAGAGAAATTAAAAGACAGAGAGAGAAGAAAGAGAGAGAGAAGAGAGAGGAGAGAGAGAGAGAGAGAGAGAGAGAGAGAGAGAGAGAGGAAGAGAAGAGAGAAAGAGAGAGAAGAGAGAGAGAGGGGGGAGATCAAAAGCAGACAAATAGACTGCCAGAAAGTGACAGAGACAGAGAGCCAAAGAAAGAGGACAGAGACCACAATAATAACAAAAAGCGACACAGTGGAAGGGATAAACAAAACAGAGATTAGTGGAAAAAGAAAGAAAACGAAAGAGAAAAGGCAGGAAAAGAAAGAGAGAAAGAGAAGGGACCAAGTGGTGTGAGAAGACATGTGCTGGAGGTCAAGAGATGAGGAAAGGATTTCTTTTCTGTTTGCTTATTTTCCTTTTTTTTTTTTTTTATTTTTTCTAATTCTTTCCTCTCTGAACTCTTTCTTTTTCTTTCTGTTTGTCTCTCCACCTGTCTGTCTATCTATTTATCTATCTATCTACCTGCCCATTTATCTCTGTCTATTTACCTATCTATTTATCTACCTTTCTATCTCTATATATTCAAACACTATCTATCTATCTATATATAAATATTTAAATATATAAAATCTGTGTAGATATATATATAATAGTATAATATATAATTATATATATAATATATATAATGTACATATATTTATTTAATATACATATGTATATATATCATATATATATATGAATACGTATATAGTAATAAATACCGCACAGCACACACACACAAAACACACACACACACATAATGTGAGTAATATGTAATGGTATATAGTATATTATATATATATACAGTAATGTAGTGTGTGTCACTAATACTATTATGATATGATAATAGTAATAATATATTATATTATATATATGGTGGTGTGTGTGTGTGTGTGGTGTATGTCCTTTTTTTAATTAATTATTATTAAAATATATACTAGTTAATGTATATATATTATATATATAATACTATATTATTATATATATATATTTAATACCATATAGGTTGTAGTGTGTGGTTTGTGTATCCTTTTTTTCTTTTCCTTCCCCATTCATTTCCCAATGAAAATAATGTAGTAAATAGAAAGCAACGTCACACACACACGCACACATACAAAAAAAAGACACACAGACATACACAACACACACACACACACACACACACACACACACATACACACAACACACAGATATGTAATTATATAAGCACATTACTAACATAGACACATTGAATAAAACAGAATGAGAGAAAAGGGGAGGTGGGGGGGGTAATGAGACAGAGACTAACAAATAAACATATAAAAAGGATAATGAGATTACGAGGAAAGAGAAAATAACGAAAGACGATACGAAGAAGGCGCAGAGATAAAGAACGCACAAAAAAAAATAAAATAAAATAAAAAATAAATAAAACAAGATTAAAATAGGGAACCCCGTCAAAATCTACAGCAGTCACCCTTCCACCTCTTCCCTTCCGTTTAGAAGATAAAGAAAATGGGAATAATAAATACAAGCCCATTATCCTTTCGGCCTGTTAAACACACAATGGCGCGTGCGAGTCTTTTAAGAACAGCGAGTATTTTCGAGCAAATTATCTCAAATGAGGTGAGGTTGGTGCAGTATAGGGAGGTGGGGGGTGGGGGGGGGAGGGACAGAGGGGGAGAGATAATGGGTGGACAAGCCCTTATACGGTGAGGGGAAAAGAGGGGAACTGGGAGAAAGAGAGGAGGGGGTGAGGACGGAGGGAGGGAGGAGGGAGGGGAGGGAGGAGAGGGGAGAGAGAGAGAGAAGGAGAGAGAGAGAGAGAGAGAGAGAGAGAGAGAGAGAGAGAGAGAGAGAGAGAGAGAGAGAGAGAGAGAGAGAGGGGGGGGGGGAGGGAGGGAGAGAAAGATAGATAGATGGACGGAGAGAGAGAAGAGAGAGAGAGAGAGAGAGAGAGAGAGAGAGAGAGAGAGAGAGAGAGAGAGAGAGAGAGAGAGAGAGAGAGCAAGAAAGGAGAATTCGCGCGAGAGAGAAAGAGAGAGAGAATTCGAGTGAGAAAGAAAGAGGGTGAATGAGGGAGAAAAGAGAAACCCAATTGCGTGAAGGAGAGAGAGAAGAGAGAGAAGAGAAAAGGGGGGAATAAGACATATCCGGCAAAAGAGCAGAGGAGAAAGAACAGAAAAGTGAAAAATACCCTTGCACAGTCAAGGAACAAGAGGAAAAGAGATAATAGATGAGAGAAGAGAGGGGAAGGGAAGAAGAAGAGAGAGGGAGGGAGGAGAAATATAAGCGAAAAACAAAAGAGAGACATGCCGATACTAATGAAGAGAAATACGAAAGAAGGGAGGAAAAAATAGGGGAAAAAACAAGAAAACTTGGAAAGAAAATTGATGATAAAGGAGAGAAAAAAAGAGCAGAAAGCAAGGAGTAAAGAAAAGGGAAAAAAGAAGAAACAAAAAGTGGAAAGAACGATAAAGAAGAGAAATGGAAAGAGAGAGAGAGAGAGAGAAGAGAGAGAAGAGAAGAGAGAGAGAGAGAGAGAGAGAGAGAGAGGAGAAGAGAGAGAGAGAGAGAGGGGGGGGGGGGGAATAGATGGCATAGAGGGGAGAGACATAACACCGTACCTTTAAGTGGTTAGCGCGAAGGAGTTATATATTGCTAGATTTTTGACAGAAAAATCTGAGGGGATGGAAAATGGATAAAGGAGAAAAGAGGAAGGAGAGATGATAATGATGATGAAATTATAATATCAATAAAGAAGCATATTATATCTTATATCTATGTCTACATCTATAAAATAATCTCATTATATATCTATATGTGTATATATATATATATATATATAGTATATATATATATATATATAATATATATATATAGTATATATATATATATATATAATATTAAGTACATATATAACATATATATACTATATAGGGATATATTATACATACAATATAGTATAGTGTTGATATATTAATATAGTATATACATAGTAATATTAATATATAATAAATAACTAAACATACATATATATATATAGAATTATATATACTATATATAATATATAGTAGTTATTAATATATATATATTATAATCTATATTATATATTAACTCCATATATATTTGCATTACATTGTTTATTAGTAGCACTATTCTATAAAGTGTGGTATGTGATAGTAATACATTACAAGTAGGTATCGTATATATATGATAGTATATAAGGGTATATCATATTATATATATATATAATATATATAATATATTATTATAGTATATATATCATAATATATATTTACATATATAAAATACATAGTAATATATTATAATATATTATCATAAATATACATATATATCATATTACTATATATATAATATATATATATATAGTATATAGTATATAATTTAATATATATAGCACCACACACAAGACACACATCACGACACAATACGGTTGATAGGATCGACACACAACACGACACAAGTTGGCTTGTGTCATAGTTGGTGGCACACACACCCCACACACACACACAACATTTATGATCTATTCATGTATTGCACCAATTATATTCGGTATGATAACACAAAACACACACATATATAGTACATTGCAAAAGGACAGTGTACGAAAGGAAGGGCACAAGAAACACGAATATGCCTTCGGCATATTCGGGTTGTGCGTACGTGCGTGTATGAGTTGTGTGTTGTGTGTGTGTGTGTGTGTGTGGTGTGGTGTGTGTGTGTGTTGTGTGTGGTGTGTGTGTGTGTGTATGTGTGTGTTTATGTAATTCATATATTAGTATTATATATAATCTATATAGTATATATATATATTATCTATATTATATATATGTGTGTGTGTGTGTGTGTGTGTATGTATATATATATATATCTAGTAAATATATATATTATATATATATATATATATATATATATATCTATATCATATAATAATATATA
>NW_020871916.1:126999-129499 GCF_003789085.1 Penaeus vannamei
ATATATACACAAACATTTTCACAAGGCATAAAGACTTCCTTAACTCCTTCGACAGACACAGACAGACACTCAGACAATATCTGAAGGCATCGACACTATCCTGGCCCCCTCGACAGACAGACACAGACACAGGCACAGAGACATTGCTTTAAGATTGTGACAATTTCCAAGAACAGAGCCAGCGTCTTGAGAGATTCTGTTATGCCTCAGAGAGAGATTTCGCGACACTCGAGACGTAGGGAAGGAAGAGACGAAGGAATGAAGGGGAGGAAAAGGAGGGAAGGAAAAAGGAGAGAAGGGATGGGAAGGGTTGAGGGAGAGAAGTGAAGGGAAGGGAAAGGTTTAGAGAAGGAGGGAAGGGGAGGGAAAAAGGAGAGAAAGGAAGGGGAGATAATGGAAGGGAAGAAAAAGGGAAGGAAAGGGTTGAGGGAGAGAGGGAAGAGATGGGTTGAGGGAGGGAGGGAAGAGAATGTTGAGGAGGGAGAGGGAAGTGAGAAGGGAAAAAGGGAAGGAAGAGTGCAGGGAAGGAAGGGAAGAGAAGGGGAGAGAATGGCAAGGGAAGGGATGGAAAGGAAGAAAGGAGGGGGAAGAGACGGAAAGAGAGAGAGATTTAACGGAGAACAACAGCCATACAAACAGTAACGAAACAGAGAAACGAGAATATATAAATGAATATATAATCGACAACAATGACCATTTCATCTCATTTCCGGTTCTAATGTGGCAGCCATATCGAGTTGTGATAAAGGGATAACATATCGCATATCAGCATAAACACCATTTCTTAATCGATTGAAATCTTGCCCCATATCGAGTTGTGATAAAGGGATAACATATCGCATATCCTCCCTCTATAAACCTTCAACCATAAACTCCCGTACTTTAATCACAACACATTTCTTATCTTAACCCATCGCATGACCCCCCCCCCTGCCCCCCTCTCTCTCTCCCTCCCCTGACTCGCCTTCTCTACCATTTCATATCCCCCGCCCCCTCCTCCCCCCCACCCATTCCTCCTTATGATTCATACCCCCTCCCCTCCTCCTCCTTTCCAGGATTCATACCCCCTCCCCCCCTTTCCCCCTCCTCTTCCTCCCCAGCCTTCCCCAGGATTCATATACCCCTCCCCCTCCTCCCCCTCCCTATGATTCACACACCCCACCCCTAGACCCCACCCTCTTTCTCCATCACACCTCGCCTTCCATTTTGCACACTCCCCCCCCCCCCCACCTCTCCCTTTTCACCTCTCTCCCTATCCATTAGCCTCCCCCTCCCTCCCTTCCCCTCTCCTCCCCCTCTCCCCTCTGCCCCCGAGATAATTATTTTCCGCAACATTAAACAAGGAATCGAGCTGTGTAGTTCCCCCATAAAACCCATACGTAACTATGTATACGTCATTCACAAAAGGTCTATAAACATCCCCAATGACATTAATATCACCGCATCTTAACGCATCACAAATATTCTACATTTTTTTTTTTTTACTCCATCATCATTACGTCAGATCACCATCATTACATCATCATTATTTCAATCATCGCACAATATTTAGTCATTATTAAAGCATTTATCAAAATATTATTACATTATGATTATTATGATTATTATCAGATTAAAATCAAATCGATTTCTTTATGCCAATATCATATAAAATATTCCCTCATCATCATTACGCCCTCACAGTACCACATCCACGCCCACCATCGTCACTATCACACCCTCACACGCCCACCGATGAATTCAACGCTAAACAACCCTCGTGATGTTCCGAGGCGCATAATGAAATATACCTACGCCGCCCACACGCCCACACGCCCACAAAATCTCCCTTTTTCGGGGCGTGTACGTGTTTATGGAGACTATATGCGGAGATGGACGACCGAAGGGGTACTGGATATGCGGAATATACACGAAAAGTATGTGATAAAAGGGGGGGGAGGTGACAGGATATGCTGGTGGAAGGTGGGAGGAAGGGAGAGATGGAGAGAGTGAATGGGAAGGAGGGAGGGAGAATGAGGGTGGGATAGGGAGAGGAAGAGAGAACGAGATAGGGGAGTAGATGTGATGAGAGAGAGAGAGAGAGAGAGAGAGAGAGAGAGGGAGAGAGAGAGAGAGAGAGAGAGAGAGAGAGAGAGAGAGAGATGAGATGAGATGAAAGAGAAAGAGAGAGAGAGAGAGAGGGGGGGTGATGGAGGGATGGAGAGAGAGTGATAGGGATAGGAAAAGAGAGGGATATATATATATATATATATATAATATATATATATATAATATATATATTATATATATATATATATATATATATATATATATATATATATATATATATATATATATATATATATATATATATATATATATATATATATATATAGAGAGAGAGAGAGAGAGAGAGAGAGAGAGAGAGAGAGAGAGAGAGAGAGAGAGAGAGAGAGAGAGAGAGAGAGAGAGAGAGAGAGAGAGAGAGAGAGAGAGACAAGAATAACTGTATCAAGAATGA
>NW_020871916.1:141999-148661 GCF_003789085.1 Penaeus vannamei
AACACATCAAGGGGGAAAACATTATCATCTATCCCGCGTAACAGATACTGAACCTCATCCCGGCGAGTTAGCCAAGAAAGGCGACCTCGGAGCTGCATTAGCCACTCGGGATGGAGCCGTGAATTCAAGGCGCAGGAGATCAAGTCGGGGTTAGTGACAGCGCTAACTTTCAGACGAAGGGGGACTGTACAGGTGTTAGATCTTCAGGAATATATATAATATATATATATATATATATATATATATATATCTAATATATATTATATATATATATATATATAATATATATATATATATATATATATATATATATATATATATATATATATATATATATATATATATATATATATATACATATATATATTGTGTGTGTGTATGTGTGTGGTGTGCGTGGTGTGTGTGGTGTGTGTGGTGTGTGTGTGTGTGTGTGTGTGTGTGTGTGTGTGTGTGTGTGTGTGTGTGTGTGTGTGTGTGGTGTGTGTATGCATAAAACACACACATTTCTATCTCAATCTATAGCGTTATATAGGCACACACAAACACACACACACACACACACACACACACACACACACACACACCACAACACACACACACAACACACACACACAAACACACACACACACACACACACACACACACACACACACACGTGCACACAAACAGACACACACATACGCACACTCACACACACACACATACATAGATGAATTATGTGTTTGAGGTTTATTTTTTTTTTTTTGTGTATGTATAACTAATATATATACACACACACACACCAGCAACATCACTACACACAATATATTAGCCCACTCATAATAGTGATATATATAGTACGGAGAGTATCATATATACTGTAAATATATATAATATATATATTTATACCACCTATTATTACTATTATTATATATTACACACACACATACACACACATATTATATATATATATATATATATATATTATATATATATATATATATATATATATATATATATATATATATATATATATCTATATTATATATATATATATATATATATATACATATATACAATAATATATTATATATATATATATTATATATACATACCCAATATACTATATATATAATATATATACTATATATATATATACACAATATATATGCATCATACATATATATATAATTATATATATATATATACATATAATATATACATATATATATAACATAATAACCGGATGTTCCCTCTTTCACACCTCATCCCTGCAGCTGCCCTCTCCTTCAGCAGGCACAGGTGTTCACTCTGCTTTCACTTCTGATACTTCTGCGGCAGAAGTAAGGATACGCCTTCACAAGGGAGTAGCTGCAGAAAAGGACGTTTCATCAAACAGCGCTCCAGATGCAGAAAGAGAACAGCAGACTGCAGACGAGGTCTCGCTCTCACCGCTCCGCCCTCGGTACCCGGGGCACAAGTCTCTCTTAGTGTTTTCACATCCACTTTCCCATTAAACCCTTCAGCTAAGACCCTCTCATTCATTACTCTATCTGGTGGCCGGCGAAGGGAGAACCTCAAAACTGTTTCCACTGTGTCTGTTCTCATTCTTCATGCTGTTTATTTGCGCTTGTGCTACCCTCCTGACGAAGTTGCTGAAGATGTATTCTCACACTATACCACGCCACTCTAGTCAATCCGGTCCACCTGCCTGCCAAGTCTTCACAAACCCTAGTCAGCACAGCCATAGTGTCGCACTTACCCTACACCACCGTTACTTCCTCGCCACTATTATAGTTAGTGTAGCTCATTAGTGTCAGATTACCCATTGCCCTCCCTATACCCACCCACACTTTGGATATGAGTGGCTTTTTCCCTAAAATCACACACTACTAACTCTATATTATAAAATTTTCACTTAATAATCTTATTTATTTTCATTTCAAATTTATCATATTAATTCTAAGCAAGTTTTGTAAAGATGTCATGTTAGTGAGTTTTTCATATACCCTTTTATTAAAATGTAGGTCTATTCTAACTGTATTTACTATACCATTAAATTTTTGGGTAATTTTGGGTAGTTTGGGCGGGAGTGAATTCATTCCTTTGTTAAGTGCGTGTCTTTTAAATAATGGTCATAAAAAAGTTTTTAACCATTAATATTTTATTCAATAAACAAGTGATAATGAACAGGCGGCATATCATTCTGTTTGGTTAGGTTAGGTTAAGTTAAATAAGCAATAATCTCAACTAAATTAATCTTTAAGGTTAACTCTATGCCTCCCTTTCCCACTATGTGAATCAAAAATCATTTCAGTAATAAAAAAAAAAAAAAAATGGTTTTTATATCATGAATATGCAACGGCGGTGGGGGATCGAATCCCGATCAGAGAGGCTAATTATATATATATATATATATATATATATATATATATAATATATATATATATATATATATATATATATATATATATATATATATATAATATACATGAGACAGAATCCAGACCCTCACACAGTCTATCCGTGTTTGTTCTTCCCATGATTTTTCTAAGACATAAGCCAATCATTTCCCTTTCTTTAATCTTTACAATTTCCCTTTCTTTCATTCTCTCTCTATTCATTGATACTACCGGAACTGTCACCTACAATTCCATTGCTGTATCCACAGGCCATTAGAATAACAATGAATAATGAATAAATGTTCACTAGCAACAAACCATTATGGAGTGTTCTCGCCCCATTTTCTCCTTCATCTGTCTCTGTACACGGGAGGACAGCAACGACTCATCTCAGTTATCATAAATCAATACAAAGGGATTTAACAATTATGTTAATACACTTATCGAGCATTACAATGTATAATATGAGGGGGAAAAAACATGACTTTAAACACCAGCACTCAGCCTACCTGTATAAGGGACAACAACGACTCTTCTGACAAGAAAGGGTTAAAATAACAAACATTGATTTTCCCCAAATTAATTCTTATCATTTAAACAAACAAACCATTTATAAATGATTATTATAATTGACTCCATTTGTTATAACACTAAATTTTGCTATATTGATATGCCTTCATAATTATAAAACTATGTAAAAAAAATGTTTCAGTGACGTATATACATCTTTGAAATTAGAACCAACACACTTTTTTAAATATCGAATAAATATATCTTGACAAAGGTACCCCCTTCGGAAGATATAATAAGTAAGACTACTTACTGACTGAAGAAGAAATGACATATATGAAACAAATAAAAATATTAGTGACATAGATTGATATTCATATACATTATAAAGAGACAAATCAACTATGCATAAATATATTTTAGCTATAGACACATTGATACTTTTGAAAAAGACACTGGCTACACTTTCAAAGAGCAACTTATCCATATTCACACACAAACACACACGTACACACATGCACATACACAAACTAACATATGAATATATATATATATATATATATATATAATATATATATATATATATATATATATATATATATATATATATATACACACACACACACACACACACACACACACACACACACACACACACACACACACCNACGAGCTTTTTATCCGCTCACTCGCAGCGCCGGCTTCTCGGACTTTCGCCGGTTTCCTTACACTCCACACAGAAAAGGAGTGAAAACGATTTTCCTGGCCATTTAAACAGTCCAGTATAGACCCTTAAAAATTGCTCCCCCCATGCAGGGACTCTACAGAGAGAGAGAAGAGTGTCCTAGCGGCCCATACACTATTAAGTCCCAAAGAAAAGACTCATTACTGGGCGGCAGGTTAGATTATCATAGCTCACACACATCACAGTTCACACACTGTGAACGTTCGTCCGAAACTTATCCTAATTTCTTAGTTAGTGATAATTCACGAGGGCACCTAAGATCATAAAATATCTTTCACTTTACTAAAAGGAGACGCCAGCCCAGACGACGACCTCATACGATAAAACTGGTAAAACCCTTGTATTAAAATATCGTGATGGTGTATAGTCAACCTGCCAAAGTCATAGATCTTTATCCTCCAAGAGGTAGAGTCGCCGACAGGAGTCTTGAATCAAAGACGCTTGGACCAATGTGGAATAAATAACTTCTAGAAAGGATCTAAAACGATCCTTGTATCATGTAGCAAACACTTTCGGGGAAAAAGCCGTACTCTTAATTATTAACGAGAAGTAGGAGGAGAGAAGATGGAGTAGACAGGAGAAGAGAGAGAGAGAAGAATAGAGAGGAGATGAGGAAGAGAGAGAGAATGGCGTGAGAGAGAAGAGAGAGAGATGATTTTGATTTTGATCGACGTTTATTGAGACAAAGAAGAAAATTATCATCGCTACACCATGAGGACATCTAAGATAAGGGTTGGGATAAACCTAAGTTACTTTCATCCTTGCTCGAGATGTAAATTTTCTGCTATATGTCTTCAAATAAACGTAGTCAAATAATACAAAAAGCTCTCTTCCCTCCTCTCTCTCTCTCTGCTCTCGTCATCTCTCTCTCTCTCTCTCTCATCCATCTCATTTCTCTTCATCGTCGTCTCCTCTCTCTCTCTTTTCTCTCTCTTCTCTCCTCTCTCTCGTTAATAAAGTACGGCTTTTTCCCCAAGTGTTTTGGCTGACACTGCAGATCGTATGATCCTTCTAAGAAGTTATTCCCAGGGTCTTTGTTCAGTTGATGTGCACGTCTACCTCTGGAGGATAAAGATCTATGCTTGGCAGGTCTTTACCATCACGATATTTAGTGACAAGGTGGTATCGAAGGCGTGTCTGGGGTGAGCTTCTTTAGTAAAGTGAAAGGATTATGCTTAGTGCCCAGTGATCACTAACTAAGAATAGGATAAGTTTCGCAGAACTTCACAGTGTGTGCTGATTGTGTTGAGCTATATACTCTAACCTGCCGCCCAGCTAATGAGTCTTTTCTTTGGGACTTAATAAGTGTATGGGTCACTAGACACTCTCTCTCTCTCTGTAGAGTCCTGCGGGGACATTTTAAGGGTCTATACTGGACTGTTTAATGGCCAGGAAAATCGTTTCACTCCTTTTCTGTGTGGAGTGTAAGGAACCGGCGAAGTCCCGAGAAGCGGCGCTGGAGTGGCAGCGATAAAAGCCGTGTCATATCGAAGATGTTTGTTCTTAAGGTAGGGGCAGACTACCCATAAATTTCACTGGAATCCAGCGATTTTCTGTGGGCTGGAACCAACCCACCCACCCGTAGTGTTCACACTGCGAAAAGAACCACTGGCTTTGCCCAGTGGAATCGCGACCGCAGAAAGGGGAAGGCTAGATCAGTAGCAACTCGAGGTGTCATGGCGTCTGATATTGATGACATCACAAATATATTAAATAAAGTACTTTTCATTCATTCACTGAGTGCATGGAGGTATAAATAAAAGTGGATATACTTAATACCTTCAAAGTGAGTTAAAAAATACAGGCCTATGGCTTGACTCCTACTGCAAGCAACTCCACTTAAGAATCATTCATGCATAAACATAATCGCCCACTGTTCTCATCCACAGGGCTATTTTGATGATTGCTCAATGAAAATATAACAATTAAAATAATTATTGGCCATTCATTTTGAAAATTGAAAATTGACCAAAATGAATAATAAAACCCGTGTGCTTTTTCCAAAAATAGAATAGTAACTTTTGTGACATGACAACCTCGAGTTGCTACTGATCTAGCCTTTCCCACCGCAGAAACTCGCTTTGGATCTCGCAATCTTCTTTCTAACTCTTCCTGTTCTTTCATGTTTTCTGAGTGTTAATCTTTTCTAGGAGGAAGTAAATTGTTTCAGAATTCCACATTTCGAATATTCACAGGATCTGCGGTTTCAAGTTGGCGGCTACGCGTTTGTTTATAATCGTCAGCCAAATGAATATCCATGGTCAAAGCTTTTGTTTTTACTTTTTATTCGTTTTTTAGATTAAATATAAATATATATATTGGTTTAAAACTAAATTTGAATCATTCTGAATAATTTAAAATATTTAATATTATTTATGCTTTGAAATGGAAATATATACATACCATGCATAATATAATCTCAACTTACATTTTTTCCATTCGTCCATCGATGGACGAGTGGGTATCCATCGCATCGAATGTGTGGGCGAAAGTCCTGTGGATTGAATCCATCGATGGGCAAATTCCATTAAAAGTCGCTGGATATCACGAACCTATGGGTGGTCTGACCGTACCTTGAGCAAAGTTGGTATAAGTACACTTATATAGACCTTGGTTCTAAGTGTATTGTCAAGCTGTTGAAGCAAGATTATGTACACAAGTGTTAAGATAAAAAAAAAAAAAAAAGGAAACAAAGGAGTGTTTAAAGCGTTTTGTGATTTATGTGAATTTTGACAATATTTTTTTCCTTTTTTCCATTCTTTCAACTAAGAAGAAAAGGAAGTATGTAAGAGAGAAGTTAGAAGTAAACCGCAGGGATTTACTTAAGCTACTATTCGTCTCAAAGAAGAAATTCAAAACTGCGAGAACTTAAGTACTGTGCAAGAAACGACCCTCTCTTTGCAGCTGGCAGGACAGTCACTGCCGCGCTTACTTCATTAGTCTTTAAGCCTGCAACTGCGACACGGCAACCCCTGTGCATGATGAGGAATACTGAGCACAAGGAACATCACTGAACTTGGAATCAG
>NW_020871916.1:149057-164057 GCF_003789085.1 Penaeus vannamei
GAAATCAACAAATAGAAATAACGAAAAAAAAAAACGACAACCAAAAACACCAAAGTCCCCCTTCCCCCCCCCCTCCAACAACCAACCAACAAACATAAAATAAAAAAGTAAAAAACAGAGAAAAAAAGACGAAAGGAGAAAAAACGAATCTCCCGCTAATTGGGAAGGACAGATAACCTCAAAGAAGAAGGTACACGAAAAAATCCTTCATCCTTCAGGCTGAGGTCGGAGACAAACCCCAAAGTAGGATGTAGGCTGAGTTAAAGGAAAACAGGTTTTCGGGGCTAAGGATTCCAATAGGCTAGGATTAAGGACTGGGATTGTGAAGGATTGGGTTAGGTAAGGAGTGGGATAGGCAAAGGCTGGGATAGTGAAGGATTGGGTTAGGTTAGAGGTGGGATAGTGAAGGATTGGGTTAGGTAAGAGGTGGGATAGGCAAAGACTGGGATAGTGAAGGATTGGGTTAGGTTAGAAGGTGGGATAGTGAAGGATTGAGATAGTAAGAGGTGGGATAGGCAAAGGCTGGGATAGTGAAGGATTGGGTTAGGTTAGAGGTGGGATAGTGAGGATTGGTTAGGTAAGAGTGGATAGGCAAAGAACTGGGATAGGGAAGGATTGGGTTAGGTTAGAGGTGGGATAGTGAAGATTGAGATAGGTAAGAGGTGGGATAGGCAGAGGCTGGATAGTGAAGAGATTGGGTTAGGTAAGAAGTGGGATAGGCAAAGACTGGGATAGTGAAGGATTGGGTTAGGTAAGAGGTGGGATAGGCAAAGGCTGGGATACTTAAGGATTGGGATAGAGAAGGACTGAGATGGTCAAGGAAGAGGATAGTTAAGAACTGGGAAAGTTAAGAACTGAAATGGGTAAAAACTGGGATAGTTAAGGACTGGGATAGTTAAGAACTAGGATAGTGAAGAAATGAAATAACTAAGAACTGACATGATAAGGGACTGGGGTAGTCAACAACTAGGATAATGGGAAAGGGAGAGGGAGAGGGGAGGAAGAGGGGAAGGGAAAGGTGAGGGTGAAGGAGAGGGAGAGGGAGAGGGAGAGGAGGAGGGAGAGGAGAGGGGGAGGGAAGGGAGAGGGAGAGGGGAAGGGTGAGGGTGAAGGAGAGGGAGAGGGAGAAGAGAGGGAGAGGGAGAGGGAGAGGGGGAGGGAAGGGAGAGGGAGGGGGGAGGGAAGGAGAGGGAGAGGGGGAAGGGTGAGGGTGAAGGAAGGAGAGGGGAGAGGAGAGGAGGAGTGTGACGAGGGACGAAGATGAGGGAGAGAGATAATAGATAAGGAATTTCATGAATACAAAGAAGGAAGAAGAAGGAATAAGATTTATGAAGGATGGTTTGCAATTGATGGGAGTGAAGGATCGGGAATAGGATGGGAAGCGAAGGAAATGGCGAAGGAGAAGAAGGAGAGAGAGAGAGAGATGGGGGAAGAAAGGGAGAGGAGAGAGGAGGGGGTGGGAAAGGAAATGGAAGAGGAAGAGGGGAGGGAGAGGGGGAGAAGAAGGAGAAGGCGAACGAGAGAAGTAAAGAGAAAGAAAAGACAGAGATGGAGAGAGAGAGAGAGAGAGAGAGAGAGAGAGAGAGAGAGAGAGAAGAGAGAAGAGAGAGAAGAGAGAGAGAGAGAGAGAGAGAGAGA
Organism: Penaeus vannamei; assembly: GCF_003789085.1. Taxonomy (NCBI): domain Eukaryota; kingdom Metazoa; phylum Arthropoda; class Malacostraca; order Decapoda; family Penaeidae; genus Penaeus; species Penaeus vannamei. The sequence goes on from NW_020871916.1 coordinate 150,696, forward strand.
AGGGAGAAAAAAAAGAAAAAAAGAGAGACAGAATAGGCACGACCTTCTCTGAAGCCAAGACCTCAACGACTGGAAATATTTGACCTTCAGATAGAGCTTTGCATTCCATAAACCTGTTAAGATGGCCGTTATCATCTGAACTTCCACGGAAATAATTTCTTATTGCCCGGGATTTTGGGAAAAAATAAAGCAAGACAAAACGAAGGGATTTGGGTTAGGATTTATGAGAATGAATCAAAATGAATGAGATAAAAAAAAGAGAGGATCTGCAAATAATACCAGGAAGGTGAAGGAAGAAACACGAGATAATGTACATCATCATAAACGAATTAATTTTCGTAGAAAGCTTTCGACAGAGAGAGAAAAAAAAACCTTCAGACCACAGACTAAGAACCTGAAGCCCACACTGAAGAATGGCTTTGCAGGAGCCCTTGAAAACAAGGCTTTGCTAGAAGCGGTGGTCACATGTGGCAACGAGGCGCATGTTTGGGTCGATAGCGTCCGTCTGCGCATGCGCCTTGCGAACGCCCAGTCATAGCTACCAGGTCCCCTTCCCCTCCCACACCTCCTAAATCGTTTAATATAATCGTTTCAATTCTTTTTTTTTCCTTCTTTTTAGGCTGTGATTGACTTGTGAGATGTTTTTTCTCTCATTCTATTTCTGGTTTGTTGGGGAAATGCTTGTAAGGAAATGGATGGAGGTTGATTAATATTGCTTTTGAATGGCTCGAGGGATGGATACCTTGCTTTGGCGACCCCGGTGGGATGTCTCGTCACGGCGGTCGGTTGGAGAGCCAATGAGCCGAGACTGAAAAGTTGATGGTCATATCTCTTGAAACGCATAAATCGCTTCTTATTATTAGGTGAAAGCCTCAGAGGGAAGTTTCACTCTCTCCTTCTCGCTCTGTCTCTGTCTCTGTCTCTGTCTCTGTCTGTCCTCTCTCTCTCTCCTCTCTCTCTCCTCTCTCTCTCTCTCTCTCTCTCTCTCTCTCTCTCTCTCTCTCTCTCTCTCTATCTATCTCTTCCTTTCGTTTCGTCAATTTTTTCGAGATATCCGAGATAACCCTATGCATGCAATGTTGCAAGATAGGCCTATGCACATAATCTTGCGAGATGAGCCTACGCATGCAATCTTGGATATAAGGAAGACGTAATATTATCTCAACCAAAACCTAAACATCATAACTCTTACCTTACAACACACACACAAATAAATAACAGCACCCCCCCCAAAAAGACACGAAAAATGTCACAGCTAAACTAAATCCGCCACAAAGAAAAATAAAAAAGATAAAAAGAAAGAAAGAAGGAAAGACAGAAGTAATAATGACCGCCAAAATAGGGGAACCGATCGCTTAGAATACGTGACGAAATCACGAAATTCAGCCGCGAGCGTGAAGTAGGACAGGAGAAAATTCCCATGATCGAGAGTATACCTTCTCGTGCTGCAACATCGATTGCTTCTTATACACTGCACATGCAACATAGTCGTCGTCATTCCTCCTAGTTGCCGTTTTGCAAAGTCTGTGCAATATTTTCTTGTAGAGATGATCTGCCGTTTCCTTCTACGGGAGAGAGGGAAAGAGGGAAGGGTGGGTGAAGGAGAGGAGAGAGGAGAGGAGAGGGAAGGGGAAGGGTGAGGGGAAGGGTGAGGGTGAAGGAGAATGGCGAGGACGAAGGTGAGGGAGAGAGAAATAGGGTGAGGAAGGGTGAGGGAGAGGGACGAGGGTGAGGGTGAGGGTTTGGAAGAGGAAGAAGAGGAAGGAGTTGAAGTAAGAATGGGACGAAGAGGAATCGGAAAGGAGAGAGAGAGAGAGAGAGATAGGAGAGAGAGAGAGAAGAGAGAAGAGAGGAAGAGAGAGAGAGAGAGAGAGAGAGAGAGAGAGAGAGAGAAGGAAGACGGAATAAGAAATGAAATGATATTGAGAAAAAAAGAAAAAGAGCCAAGAAAAAAAAAATAACAAAAGCTGGAAAAAAACCCTCCTACCCAACTCGCCCCCCAAAAAAAAAGAGACGAAAACGAAAGATAGAAAAAACCAGAACGAGAACGATAATAAAGCTAAAGAAAGAGGGAAGGACGTCTTGGCAGGATCGAGAGAGTCTTCGGGTCTTGGCAGGAGGTCTGCCTGGTCCGTGGTTCTGCGGCGTCGGCAGCGGCAGTTCCTGGAAGCGGCTGGATCTGCTGGCCTGGGGAATCCCGGTGTGTGTGTGTGTGCGTGCGTGCGTGTGTACGTATGTGAGTGTGTGCGCGCACGGGACGGACGGAGGGACGAGGGTGGGGGGGTGGGAGAGGGTGGGGAGGAGTGGGAGGGTAGTGAGGGACGGGGGCGTAGGAGGAAGGAAGGGAGGAGTGGGAGGGTAGGGAGGGACGGGGGCGTAGGAGGAAGGAAGGGGAGGGTAGAGAGGGTAGTTTGGGTAAGGGGTAAGGTAGAGAGGTAGGGTTGGGTAGAGGGGAAGGGGAGTGTGCGTGCGTTCGTGTGTTTTGTTGACGTTTGTGCGGGGCGTTTCGTCGCTTCTTAATCTTAATTCATGAGGGATTTAACACCCTTTAAGAAGTGGGAATTAAGTCGACGTCACAATAGATGATATTAGAAATATTCAATTTCTTTAGCAAAGAGGGATTAAGAATAACCTCAAAAGCTAAAAAAAAAAAAGAGAAAAAAAAGAAAATAGATTTCTTATTCATGCCTACAAATATATATATATATATATATATTATATATATATATATATATATATATATAGAGAGAGAAGAGAGAGAGAGAAGAGAGAAGAGAGAGAGAATAGATAAATAGATAGATAAATAGATAGCTATATAAATAGATATATGACATTCGTGCGTTCGTTTTGAGGAGGAGGAGGAGGAGGAGAAGAGGTGGCGACATGCGTGTGTGCGTGTGTGTGTGTGTGTGTGTGTGAGTTCGTGCGCGCGTGTTCTCTCCCCTCTGAGTCCCTCCTCTCTCTCCCCTCGGTAGTCGCTCTCTTCCCCTCGTTCGCCGCACCGCTGGAATGACGTTTGCTGCAGCCACGCCGCACGTTTGAAGGGACTGGAAAGGGTTCGAGGCGGGGACCGTGGGGCGTTGCCTGCTCCTCCCTGGCCTTCTTCAGGAGCGCTACTCGAAGGATACGAACTCTGGGGGGACTCTGAGGAAGGGGATAAGTGTGTGGGTTTCTCTCGGGCGTGTTTTTTGGAAGATGGAAATAGAGGAGTGCGTAAGTGGAAGTTTTTATTTCTGTTTCGGGTTCGGTTCGTGTGTGGTGATGAGCTGGTGATGATGATGATGGTGATGATGATGATGATGATGATGATGATGATGATGATGATGATGATGACGACGATGATGACGATGGTGATGATGATTTTTATGTAGTGGTGATATATATATATAGAGAGAGATACGTGGTTTAATCCGATGGAAAAGTGGACTTTGAAAGGGAGTCAGTGAATAAAATTGGATATAGATTCACACGATCTGACGGGAAAAGAGTGGAATATTTATTACGATTCTATTTCCAAAATATGAATAATCGAATCATCCTCCCAGAAATCAATAATAAAAGAATGAAAGTGAAACATAAAAGTGCTTCTTTTGTAACGAAATGAGATAGAAAAAATAAAAGTGGGCTTGTTAACTCCACGGAGAAAATCATTGTATTGTGAAAGAATGATTTCCACCCACAAAAAATAAGTAATAACAGAATGAACAAAGTGAAGAACAATGCTTAATGAAGAACAGGAAAGTTCATTCAACCGGAAGCAGGTCGTCCTTGAAGGAGGAGAACGGGGAGGGGGGGTGGGGTGAAGGTCCTACTCGACGGCGAATAGGCCTAGGCAATTTTATGAGTTTACGGCTTGTATCATTGGCTACTTATTTTTCCTTCCTTGTTTCTTGTAGGGTTTATTTACTATATATTTGCTTTTGGTATATATTTTTTTATTTTATCATTTTATTATAATTTTTTTGTTTTTGGTATGTTTTTTTTATTTTATCATTTTATTAATTTTTATTTATTTATTTATTTATTTTTTTTTTGTGCTGGAAAGGGAGAGTCTGTAGTATTAAAATGACTTAGACACAGAACAATAAAGACATACCAGCGCCGACGGACAACTCATTTAACAACACAGAGAGACTCCGCCCCCTCCTTCCCTCCCTCAGTAACCAGGCAGACACACTAAAACGTAGGAAGGGGGTCGGAAGGGGGGGGGGGTGGGGGGGGGGGGGGGGGGGGGGGGGGGGAGGGGAGGAGGGGAGTCGTCGCCAACGCGCGTTATGGCAGACGTCCAGGCGGTCCTTCGGACATGTTCGCCTTGACCTCCTTCGCAGGAGAACCGCGTCTGCAGGAGGGAACCAATCTTTATCGTTGTGGGAGGGATAGATAGATAGATAGATAGAGATAGAGATAGATAGATAGAGGGAGAGAAAAGAGAGATAGATAGAGAGGAGGGACGGAGGAGAGAAGGAGGAAGGGAGGAAGGGAGGAAGGAGGAAGGGAGGAAGGGAGGAGAGGAAGGAGGAGAGGGAGAGGGAGAGGGAGAAGGGAGGGAGAAGGAGAAGGAGAGAAGGAGAAGGGAGGGAGAGAGGAGAGAGGGAGGAGAGAGAGATAGAGTGTCAGAGACACAGACACAGACACACCAGACAGACAGATAGACAGACAGACAAGACAGAGACGGGAAACCTACCAGGGAAAAAAAAAAAAAATCTAGGACGAACCGGTGCTGGAAAAGAAGAGAGTGGCGTTGCGTCCATCCGGTTTTCCCCACGGCCGTCTTGTCAAGTGCGTCACGAGGTTTCTGGGATATAAATAACGTGCGTGTGATTGGCATGTGGGTATTGCGTTACCTTTGGCGTATTTCTTTTCTTTTTTAAGGGAAGAGTGTGTTTACTGGAGAAAATAATGAGGGTGAGTGGGTGGGATTTTTAAAATGTGAAATGGGAATGGTTGGTTGGTTGGGAGAGAGTGTTTAATGAAGAAATGTGTGAGGAAAGAGTGTGTTTACTGAAGAAAATAATGAGGAAAGAGTATGTTTATTGAATAAATGTATGAGGAAAGAGTGTGTTTACTGAAGACAATAATGGGGAAGATGGGTGTTTTTCATGAGAAGTTGGAATGGTAAATAGGTTGTTTCGGTTGTGTTGTAATTTTTTGATTAATTGATAGTTTGGATGTGATGGCTTGTTTGCGATTTGAGGAATTCAGTGCTTTGGAAAGTGGCGAGAGAAAAGTTTTCAGACATGTTTTTTAATCGATTCCATGCCTTCCACGCCTTTTATAACTCTACTTCCCATGCCTCCTCTTTCGATTCCCGTCTCCCCCTCTCCTCCCCTCTCTTGCTCCCGCCCTTACCACTCCTTACTCCGCTGGAACTCCCCCTCCATCCCTCCGCCTCCGCCCCCCCCAACAGTCCGCGTAACACCCCTCTCCCCACTTCCTTCCTCACTACTTACTACTACTTCCTGAAATCCTTTCCAATTCTCTCTCTCTCTTCCTCTCTCTCTCTTCTCTCTTCTCTCTCTCTTCTCTCTCTCTCTCTCTCTCTCTCTCTCTCTCTCTCTCTCTCTCTCTCTCTCTCTCTCTATCGCTCTCTCTCTCTCTCTCTCTCTTCTCTCTCTCTCTCTCTCTCTCTTCTCTCTCTCTCTCTCTCCTCTCTCTCTCTCTCTCTCTCTCTCTCTCTCTCACCCTTCCTTATCTTCCACTTTTTCTATGGAGATAGATGAATAGATAGACAGTAGGTAGATACAATAGAGAAGCAATAGATAGAAAAACCATGATAGGCAAGTACGAAGAATGGAAAGTTAAAGAAAGGACGATAAACAAACAAAAAAAAAAATCGAAGATAGAAAAAAGTGATTGATGGCAATGAGGACCGACGGAGTGACTGATGGTAATAGATAGAATAAGCGATATTTTCAAGAAAGATAAATGGGGAGAAGAAATATGATGGATATTGATAAAAAGGGAATTAGATGTAAAGAAAGATTGACATGTTTATTATCTTATGAATAGGAATTGTGGTTGTCTGTCTGGAATGTAATTTCTCATTTTCTCTCTCTCTCTCTGCGCCCACTCGCTCGCCTGCCCTTTACTCCCTCTCTTCCACTCTCTCTCTCTCTCTCTCTCTCTCTCTCTCTCTCTCTCTCTCTCTCTCTCTCTCTCTCTCTCTCCCTCTCCCCCCTTTCTCCCTCTCCCACCCTCTCTCGTTTCTCTCTTCTCTCTCCTCTCTCTCTCTCTCTCTCTCTCTCTCTTCTCTCTCTCTCTCTCTCTCTCTCTCTCTCTCTTCTCTCTCTCTCTCTCTCTCTCTCTCCCTCCCCCTTATCTCGTTTCTCTCTTTCTCTCTCTCGTTCTCTTCTTTCTCTCTCTCTCTCTCTCTCTCTTCCTCTCCCCTCCCTCCCTCCCTCCCTCCCTCCCTCCCTCCCCCTCCCTCCCTCCTCCCTCCCTCCCTCCCTCCCTCCCTCCCCCTCCCTCCCTCCCTCCTCCCTTACACACATGTACACACACCAAACGCACACACGAACAACTAACGGTACACATACATTTTCAGTCCACGAATACGAATGTGCTTTAAGTGACGTGACTTTACTTTTGATCTCCGGGAATTATGTCAAGGTGATTAAGTATTGTTTTCGTTCTATTTTTGTCTCTTTTTTTTGGTGATATTGTTTCTTGTAGGGATGTATTTTTTTTAAATGGTTTGATTTGGGTATTTCATTGATTTGTTTTCTTTTTTTAATCTATCTTTTTTTAAGTGTGATTTGCATTCGTATTTATTTATTATTATTATTTTTTTTATCTTTCTATACTATTTTTTTTTGAAGTTATGATTTGGTTTCGTATTTTTTTTCTTTTTATTTTTTAAAGTTATGATTTGTTTCGTAGTTTTTTATGTCTTTTATTTTGGTATTTCGTCGTCTTTTTTTGGGGGTATTATTATCATTCTTTTTAGTAGGGATTTATTTTTACTTTTTTGATATTTAATTTCATTTTCCGGGTATTGTCTCTTTTCTGTAAGGGAATTTTCAAATTGGAAATATTTTGATGTTAGTATTTCGGTGTATTTTGGAGTATATTTTTCTGTAATTGTTTACAGTTTGATATTAGTGAAAAAAATGAAGGGCATGTTGTCTTATTTTTTATTTTTTTTTCCTATTTAAATGGTGTTTTTAAAGGTTAGTAGTATTTTTTTTAGATACTAATGTGTGATTTTTTAAAAAGACGTTTTTGTATTACAGGAATAGAAAACAGTAATTCTTTTTGCAAGACCGTTGAACACGCTAACGACTCAAAATGAGTGACCTTAATGTTAGATATTCATGTCTGTGATATAGTGTGGAATAAGGATTAAATTCCGTGGAAGATTATTTTTTATTTGATGTTTCTGACTGATGTAAACAACACCATGAGGAGGAAGCACCACCTTTGAGCGAAATGTCGATACGAATCCGCCGAGATGGAAGGGTCGAGGGAATCGCGTCCTCCAGCGTATGAATAGCAGCGAAGCGCCGGGAAATCGAGTCGACAGCTGCGAGCAGCGGAGGCGAGCGGGCGCCGTCCTCTCGCGTGGCGCCAGGGAGCAGCAGCGCCAGCGGCGACGGCGGCACCATGAATCGGCGGTCGCGCTTCGAGCAGCTGGCCGAGTGCGTCCCCAGTTTCTTCTTGGCGTCGGACCCGGGGCCGTCATGGCGCCACAGCAGCCCCGTCACCAACCCCACCACCACGCTCACGGCCACCGCCACGCGCGCGGCCTGCTCCACCACCGCCGCCACCACCACCACTACCTCCACCTACGTGGCCATCGCCTCCACCTCCTCCGCGTCCACCTACGTGGCCGTCGCCTCCACCTCGCAGGGCTACGCCAGCGCCTCCACCTCCCTCAACTGCCCGACGCCCAGCAGCTCCCGCGCCTACCTCGCGCCCTCGCCGTCGGCCTCCGCCTGCAGGCTGCAGCTCAGCCCGGCGTCCTCCAAGGGCTACGGCACCATCGCGAGGGCGCGGGGCCTCCTCAGCCCGACGCCCACCTTCGTCACGGCGACGCCCTCCGACGCTAGCTTCCAGCATGTCCGGTTCACGACGCACAGGTACAGCCCAGTAGACGCTGCCGTCGCTTCCGCTTGCTCACGGTCGTTTAGTTGTTTTTCGTTTCCATCTTATTTATCTATTTTATTTATGTATGTATATATTTATCAATTTTATTTCTCTTTTATTTACCTCACGCAACTCAGAGGTCGCCGCGCCGCCTCAGCCGCCCAGCTTGCCCGCGGTCTGCTCCGAAGCACAATAAAGAGGCAAAGATTTGATGCTTTTGTAGTCTTGTGTGATATTGCTTTCATGGAAGCGATTGAACTCCTTGCGAGAGAGTCGGTCTTTTCGCTCGACAGGAAATCCCACGACCGCGGTTGCCATAAGCCATTGCGCAAGAGGCTGTTCTTTTTTTTTTCTTTCTTTTTTCCTTTTTTTTTGGAGGCAATTATTTAGCCATTTTGTCCTCGCTGAAAATAGTAGTTTTGACGAATGGCCTTTCGCGTAGAAGAGAGAATGCCTTTGAGAATCCTAGCGCGTGTTTGAAAGCTCTCAAAAAAGTAGACGAGTGTGGTTTGTCTTGTTTATACCTCCGCTTAAACAACAACAACAACAACAAAAAACATACATACACACATACATAACATATCTTTGTACATAGCACCAGCAGCGATGCACGGAGAACCAGACCTTCGCCTCAGAAAAGTTGACGAGTGTGGTTTGTCTTGTTTATACCTCTCCACTTAAACAACAACAACAACATACATACATACACACACATATAACATATCTTTGTACATAGCACCAGCAGCGATGCACGGAGAACCAGACCTTCGCCTCAGAAAAAGTAGACGAGTGTGGTTTGTCTTGTTTATACCTCTCCACTTAAACAACAACAACAACAAAACATACATACACACACATATAACATATCTTTGTACATAGCACCAGCAGCGATGCACGGAGAACCAGACCTTCGCCTCAGAAAAAAGTAGACGAGTGTGGTTTGTCTTGTTTATACCTCTCCGCTTAAACAACAACAGAAAAAAACATACATACACACATACATAACATATCGTTGTACATAGCACCAGCAGCGATGCACGGAGAACCAGACCTTCGCCTCAGAAAAAGTAGACGAGTATGGTATGTTTTGTTTATACCTCCACTTAAACAACAACAACAACAACAACACACCACACACACATACATAACATATCGTTGTACATAGCACCAGCAGCGATGCACGGAGAACCAGACCTTCGCCTCAGAAAAAAGTAGACGAGTGTGGTTTGTCTTGTTTATACCTCCACTTAAACAACAACAACAACAAAACATACATACACACATACATAATACATCTTTGTACATAGCACCAGCAGCGATGCACGGAGAACCAGACCTTCGCCCTCCTGCAAACGTGAAACTTTCGACACGTAAAGGCAACAGACTCTACAAGGTTCTAAGGTTAACTCTGGTATTTGGCGACGGATTCGGACGCTTCCAAGAGAGAAAGCGTGTCTGGCGAGTAAAGTGGAGATGCTTGTGGATGCTGCAACGGGAATTAATCTCTTCTTTAATTATTAACTTAATGAAGTGTTCTTGTCGATTTTTGGGGGTTTGTTTGTTTTTTCTTTGTTTGTTTGTTTGTTTTTTCGTTCTCTTTTTCTTTTTTTTTCGTTGTTATTCTTTCTGTGTCTCGTTTTTTTCCTCATGTTTTATTTTATGCCTACTCATTCATTCATTCAATTTCTCTCTTGTCTCTCTCTCTTTCTCTCTCTCTCTCTCTCTCTCTCTTCTCTCTCTCTCTCTCTCTCTCTCTTCTCTCTCTTCTCTCTCTCTCTCTCTCTCTCTCTCTCTCTCTCCTTCCATCCCTCCTCCCTCCGTCTCTTTTATTTATTTTAGACCTATAATTATATTTTCCTCAGAGAATAAATGAATATTTTTTCCTAGCTAATATTCGTAACTCTCTCTGCAATTTTTTTTTTTACAATGCGATTTGTATGCAATGATTTATATTTATCGTTATTCAATATTTTAATTAAGGTGTAAGTAAGGATGTATATATTTATGGAATTTCTTTATCAAATGTACCTATATTCGAGTATTTTATAGAGTGTGTGTGCGTTTGTGTGTGTGTGTGTGTGTGTGTGTGTGTGTGTGTGTGTGTGTGTGTGTGTATGGCGTGTGTGTGCGCGCGTGTGTGTAACGTGTGTGTGTGTGTTTTTTTTTGTACGGTGTGTGGTGTGTGTGAGTGTGTGTGTGTGTGTGCGTGTATGATATCAAATTACTTGCCATCCAAGTGAAGTGATGAAACGATAAAGCTTAAATAGAGCGTAAAAATAAATAGAATGGCATTACTGTTTAGGTGTAAACAAGAGTTCTCGGCGCTTGTTTTAAGAGCGTCCAAGGTCGTCTATACATTAAATGGAATCGAATTTCCTTTTACGTCGTGTTCAAACCCTTTTAAGTCTCTCTTTTGTTTGTTTATTTGAGAAAAGCGCAGGTACTTATATCTTTTAAAAACATCTGATTTGATAACAATTTTACGAGTTATTTTGAAACTACAGGAGTTGTTATGATACGAATATTTACACTACTTTTTGCAATGGATTTAAAACGATAATTTTTTTTTTTTTTTCGATTTCTCTCCCACGATTTTTTTTTTTTTTTTTGGCAAATGACTTCATGAAGTTTTAACGAAATATCCACACTTGCTTAATATCTAATTGCATTTCGTGTATGAGAATTTTTACTGCATCAAATTGATATCTATAAATAAACGTATGATTAAGAATCGTCAAGTCATGAGCCCCAAAAAAGAAAAAAAAAATAAATGCGGTTTAAACAAGAAATATCAAACGTTTTGACGTACTTAAAAGAGTCAATATTTTCGAGTAAAAATTGATGGATATTAGCTAGGTCAGTCGTGTAATATTGTTCGAGAAAAAATTAAGAAATTGATTGGTAGAGAAACGTATGATAGGATTAATAGAGAGGTGAGAGGAAGGGGAGGGGAGGGGGAATGGGAGGAAGGGGAGGGAAGAGAACAGGAGAGGGAGGAGGGGAGTGGGAGTGAGAGAGGGAGCTGGATAGGGGAAGGAGGAAGGGGAGGGAAGAGAGAAGGAGGGAGAGGGAGAGGAGAGGGAGAGGGAGAGGGAGAGGGAGAGGGAGAGGGAAAGGGAGCTGAATAGGGGAGAAGAGAGAGGGAGAAGGAGAGGGAGTGGGAAAGGGAGCTGAATAGGGGATGGGGATGGGAAGAAGAGGGGGAGGAGGGAGGGATAGGGGGAAGGGGAGAGGGAAGGGGGAGGGGGAGGGAGAGGGAGAAGAAGGAGAAGGGGAAAGGGAGAGAGGAGGGGAAGATAAAAGGGGAGATGGGAGGGGAGAGGGAAGGGAGGGAGAGGGAGGGGGAGAAGAGACGGAAGAAGAAGAAGCAAGAAAAACAAAAAGAGAAACAGAGAGAGAGAGAGAGAGAGAGAGAGAGAGAGAGAGAGAGAGAGAGAGAGAGAGAGAGAGAGAGAGAGAGAGAGAGAGGAGAGAGATTGAGATAATAATAATGGTACGAATAGGTACATCAGCATTAGTATCAGTATGACAATGATGCTAATAACAGGAGTATTAGTTGCCATACTATCATTATACTTATTAACAATAAAAAAACAGAAATTTAAGTAGTAGTAACAGCGACAGAATGCAGTAGTAAGAATAGTAGTAAGAGCAGTAATAACCGTAATAGTGAAAACAACACCAAAAATAACAAAGAATTCGAACAGGTAAACAAGGCTGTTGATAATAACTTAATAAGGGCGTAGGTAAGCCATGGCACAGACAAACAAATTGCTGAAAAAAAAACAAAAACAAAAATAACACAATTCACTACGCTAACGATAATGAATTTAATCAAAATCGACAAATTAAACACAGACATTATACAAAGAAAAAATAATAATTAGGTAGAGGAAAATTAGTCAATAGAGTGTTTTTTGTAAGTTATCAGGGAGTTGTGTTTCAAGTTGGGAGAATTTCTGATACTTGTAGTGTAAACGGCCTTGGAGGCACCGTAAGACGCAGGCAAGTGCTGTGCAATGCTGTGTGATTACCGTGTACACACACCTCACGCACACGCACATACGCGCAGATGCAGATGTACATGCAAGCGCGCGCGCACACACACGCACACACACACACACACACACACACACACACACACACACACACACACACACACACACACACACACACACACACACACACATACACACATACACACATACACACATACACATACACATACACACCACACACACACGCGCGCGCGCGCGCGCATATGCCCATGCACACGCACACACACATGCAGATGCACACACACATGTCCATGAACACACACACAAGCAAAGACACGGATTAGGAGAAGTTATATAATTGCCCTCTCACCCCCCCCCCTACTCCTCCTTCCCTCTCTCCCTCTATTACCTCCCTCTCCCTCTCTCCCTTCCTTCCCTCCCTCCCACCCACCCACCCCTCTCCCTCTACCCCTCTACCCCTCCTCTCTCACTCCTCCATCCCCCCCTTTACCTCCCTCTCCCTCTACCCCTCCCTCCCTCTCTCTCAAAGAGATTTAATAAACCTCCATTATACTCCCCCTAAAAAAATACCTACCCCCCCCCCCCTTAAAGAATACCTAAAAACAGGAGACGAGTGATTGGCGCGAAATTATTTTAACGAGCTACTTTAAGGGCTGTCAATTTTGCCTTCAAGGAGAGAGGAGCACGAGTTCATTTTTTCCCCCATTGAAGTTCCCAGAAGAGAATGGGGGGGGGGGTTAGTATGTGGAATGTTTTATATATATATATATATATATATATATATATATATATATATATATATATATATATATATATATATAGGGAGAGAGAAGAGAGAGAGAGAGAGAGAGGGAGAGGGAGAGAGAGAGAGAGAGAGAGAGAGAGAGAGAGAGAGAGAGAGAGAGAGAGAAGATGGAGAGAGAGAGACTGTAGAAAGATAGATAGAGAGAGAGAGATACAGTAGATAGATAGATAGAGATAGATAGATAGATAGAGAGAGAGAGGGGGGGGGAAGAACCGAGACAGGCATATAGACACACAACAACACACCGACTCTCTCTCTCTCTCTCACACACACACAACACACACCACACACACACTCCCCCCCTACTCACACAAACTCCCCCTCCCACACACACTCCCCCCCCCCCCACACACAACACATACACGCACACTCCCTACCACCCCCACATCCCCCTACCCCCACAAACACCCCCACCCCACCCCCCTCACACACAGACAAACAGCATCATAAACA
>NW_020871916.1:184057-192437 GCF_003789085.1 Penaeus vannamei
GGTGAGGAGGAGTGCTGTCCACCACCTGTCCCTCCTGCATTTACTGTTCCTTTCACCATGATTGTCAACATCCTCCAGTGTGATGTTTTCCTTCATATCCTGAAGACAGTTTTGAAGAGGTAGGCTAGATACTAAGGCCTTGGCATGATTTTTACCATGTCTTGCTGTCAAAGTTTATCAGCTATTAATATTGTTGTTGTTACTTTTGTTATTATAATTATTATTATTATTATTGTTTTGTTATATTGATGAAGTTGTTATTACTACAGAATGATGGATCTGAAATCCCAGAGTGTGAGTGAGTCACAGCTACAGAAGGTCCTTCATCTAGTTGGATATGCACTTCATGAAGAGGAGCGCTACTATCACAACAATGACCCCTACTTCCACTTCACACGAAGGGCCCAGAAGATTAACCTACTTGGTCTGCTTGAGGGTCTTGTGGGACACCACAGAACCACCACACATAAAGACCTCCTGGCATGGACAATCAGAAAGTAAGCAGTTGTTACTACTTTTTTGCAATCTGCTGCTTCTCACCTTTTTCCTTGTCCTCCTCCTCCTCCTCCTCCTTTTGTTTCTACCTTTCTTTGTTGTTTGCCTCTGAACTAAACCGTAAATACCAAAGGGATCATCCATAAACGTACAAACCCTACGTAAGGAGGGAAGTGGTTAAGACCAAGCATACTCTTTTTTGAATATGAAAAATAATGATCCATCAGTAGATGAATTTGCAGCCACCATGTATCAAATTTTGGGACAGAAGAAGGGGATGAAGAAAATAAGGAAGAGGAAAGGGGGGAAGAAAAGACCATGGGAAATTGGTTGAGGCAGGGGCTGTGGCTCAAGATATGGGAGGTAACATACATTGGGCCTCAGTCTCTGCTCCTAACCCCCCCCCCCCCATGACAACAAGGAGCAATGATTGGGGGGAGGGGACTGTAGTAATAAAAAAACATAAATACAGCATATGCAAAAAAAAAAAAAATCTGTAGGCTCTTGCTTTTACAGTGAAAGAGCAATATAACAAGACATATTTATCTTAGAATCACAAAATAGAATTCACATTTAGAGAGGAAGATTATTTATTTAGGGGTTGGCTCAAAAGTCTTATGCTTTGTAGACTTGTGATAAAGATGAAAATTGTGGATGACCCTTAAGTGTTTGTGATATATTACCATGAAAGGCTTGCTAGGAATAAAAAGTAAATAGTGTTACTGAACTGTTCCTTTACTTCTCTCAGGTACCACAGTGTGCTGAGTCTGTCAGCTTCTTCAAGCAAAGAAGCTCAAACATCAGAGGCAGTGATGGCTTCTACCTCTACCTCAGTCGCAGCTTCTGCTAGCTCCGAGAAGAAACGAAGGTCTGACATTGCTGCACAGAGAAAGGCACGCATTATGATGAAGATGGCATCCATGCAACAAAACTTCATCAAGACCAATGAAACGCTTTTCCAGGTGGGTTGATATATGATACCATTTTAGAGAGAGAGCGAATGAGTGTCTGTCTGTGTGTCTTTAATTTCGACTGTTTCTATGGTAAAGTGTGTATTTGAAAGACCTGAAAAAAGCATTATTTTTGAGTCCTTAATTTACAGTAATTCCATTCCTGAATCGTACCTTACGTGAAATGACGCACAAAAACAATTAATTTCATCAAAAATAACTAAATAAAATCAGTTGCATTCCCCTACCTCCCATCTAGACTTTATAACTCTCAAAATGTATGAAAATGATTGAGTTTGGTAAAATAAAAACCCTTTGAATAAATTAATGAAGCTATACATAATAATACAAGATGGATATACTGAGCTCATGGAAGTTGCATATTGGAGAAATTATCAGTGATATCATGTGCTGCTTTGACATACAAGTGTGGCAAGTCTCTTTACAGTCAGTTCTTCATGTTGTTTTTGCATTTCCTTCATAAAGTCCTTTCACCTTGTGTTGCCCTCTCATAAGGCTCATTAGAACTTTGCTGTAGTTTTGATCTTCAATTTATATTTATAGTTCATACCATATGAATAAGTGAGAGCTTTAAAAACATTACATGTAAGTGAAACACTGCAGATGGGCACTGTAAAATAAGAATTAAATGTATAAGAAATTAGTGTTCATAATGATATCTCACAGGCTGTTTCTTTCCTTAGGAAACCTCTTCAACAGAGCAGACAAATGATGTTGTTGAACCAACACCAATGGACCTCACAGAACAGCTACCGGAGGACATGATAGCTATTGGTCCTCGCCAGACCCTAGTGCAACCTCAGGAAGTTAGGTGAGTTTATAAAATAAACCTTTCTTGGAAAAGTATTTTTTTTCTCTCTCTCTTAATGAATATTATCAGTTGATATATGAAGAACTAGTCTAATTATAATTATGTCCCTCTCAACAGCCACACCTGCATTCTGTGCCACCAAGAAGACCAGGTTGGCCGTGGTGAAGGTTCAACAGGCAGAGCCATGGTGCTTGGGGCCCTTGTCCAGAGATCGACAGTCCTTTCTCGCAATCGAGCCCGGCGCTTGGATCAGCCAGACAACCATGACCCACTGTTACTCCCAGCTGACCTCTATTGGGGTGCACACACATCCTCCTGTGGTCACACCATGCACGCTCACTGCTGGCAGGAGTACTTTGACGATGTGGTCAAGAAGGAGAGGAGGAAACCCTATCGGTGAGTGTTGAAATTATATGTGCAGTAGAGTTGAGGTTGTGTTTGGGATGTTGTGACTTTGTTAGCTTTGACGTTTTTGTCACGTATTGAAATTATCTATGCTGAGAGTTAAGGATGCCTTTTTGATTTTTGAGACTTTGTTGGCTTTGGATATTGGTAACTGAATATAGAAGACTGTAGTGGTGATTTCCTGGGAGGAGGAGGCAGGTATTTTGATGCTTTTGAGGATATTGCTATGGAAAGTGTGAAAGGTCCCAAGTAATTTTTTTTTTTTTTTTTTTTTTTCTTTCTTTCTTTCTTTCTTTTTTGATGGGAAGCATGATAGCTTCTGTAATAATTTTGTCAACTTTCTTTTCTCCCCCCCACCCTTTCTTTTGTGATAAATGTTTTTGAAATGAAACAACTATAAAAGGATTAATAAAAAGGCACTTATAAAAATACTTAGAAGGTAATGCTGCTAAGTATTATTTTTTTTTATTATATAATTAACCCAGTGATGATGGCTTTTACTCATGCCAAACTAAGCCGTGCATCAGATTCTGCAAGCTGTCAGGTGCTTTTGTGAAAAAAAAGAAGCATAGGAAAATATTTTTTCCCAATGTATATAATTTCAGTTTTCAAAGGTAGAGCAAAAAGGACTTTAAGCATGTTTTGTAGGGCTGAATCTCTTCACTGATCACAATGGGCTAGAGAAGCGGATGGTTGATTAGTGCGGACTACATAGAGCAGACTTGACTGTGTAGCATGGATACTTCCTCAGTACCTCATGGCAAGAGTAGATACCATCTGATGTTATCAAACTGACCCTGGATTTTTATTTATGTGTAGATTACAGGAACAGATTGTTTATGTATCATGCTTTTCTTTATACCCAACTTGTTTATTGAGAGGGTTTTATGTTACTTGTGTTATGCTGAAGAACCATCTAAGTATTCTAATATAGTCTTCATACCTTTTCAAAGACAGAACCATGAACGTCATTTGCTATTAAGGGGAGTAATAATATTCGCTTGTGTATGATAGAAGATATATTACTTTGTACTTTCCTATACAAATATAATTCTTTGTGTTCAGTATAAACATAGAAAAATAACAAATGCTAAATATATGCATAAAATGACATCCAGTATTGTTATTGTATGCAGAAAAAGGTAAAATGTCATTACAGTATGTGCTATCACAGATCTATTACAAGGGAAAGTGAATGTTTATAACCTTCTTTCTATATAATACAAGTTCTATTCACTTAGAAGACTTCAAGGATAGTTGCACCATCAGATCAGTATGAAATAAGAGGACACCAAAATACTTGTGTGTGTATATGTTTGGTGACCTTGAAACCTGAATTACCTTACATCACAGTGTTGAAATAGAGAGTCACATGAAGTCCTATTATTTTATCACCATATTTCACAGTTCTTGCTATCTGGGTTCATGCCAGAGCCTTCCTTGCACTGGTAGGCACTGTGGAATGCTGAGCTCTTGTAAGAGTGGCAGTGACCCTGACTGAGTGTGGTGGATAGTGCTCCACCCCCTTGGCTGGAGTGCCATCAGGGAGGTCGTGCAGAAGAGCTGGGCATAATAGAGGAAGAATAACTGGTCAGGGGTCATAGCCAGTTGGTCCATGAGATGCTCCAACTGTCCTGGAAACTTTGTGCGCTGAAGTTGCTTCTGGGTTGTCATGTAGGCATTGATTACACTGCCATCATCAGCCATGACCTCAGCGATGGTTAGGAGGCCGTTTATAGCGTAGTGCTTTTCACTGTACTCATTCACACGACACAACACTCGCTCCACAAAATCTTTGACTGTTGACTCATCCCAGAGGGTGGCATTAGCCCTTCCAAGTGAATCCCTGGTGCGTCCCACAAAGTCAATAGAGTGCCCAAGCTCATGACTAATGAACACCCCCATAGTGGCATAAGTAAGGGGTTCAGGGATGTAGGAACTGTAGAGTGGGTACATGAAGCCACCCAGCGGGACCAACAGGGCATTCCTACGATACACATAGAAACTGATGAGTGACATGGGGAGAGCACTTCCCACTCGGTATAATGTTTCGGCTGCCTCAGAAACTTCATCTTCCGCTGCTGGTTAAACTTAAAGTAGGTTAATCTGGTTCTGCAGGAGGTTGTCATGGGTGAAATGGAGCTCCTTAAACAGACTTCTGAGTTGCAGCACATTATCTAACACAGGGGGGTAGCCCACCAGGATCTTTACATTATTGAGTTTCTCTACCAGCATGTTTTTATCCTTATCCTTTAGCCATTTGAAGGAGGAAATAAACCGCTTGTATTCATCACGAATGTTCTCTGCCATGTGCGTCACCTTGTTGACCATGTCCTTGATGTCATGTTGCTTGTGTAGCTGTCCTTTGATGATTTCCATGAGGAGGTAAGCAATGGGTAGGGCCAGCCTCTCTTCCAGCTCCTTGATGCAGGGCCGGTATCGGAAGTGCGGGAGGCTAGTGGTGTTCTCACCAGTAATCCCGTCAAAGAGTGGCAAGATGGTGTTCCTGGCAGACTTGTGCAAGTACTGCGCATAGTTCTGAGCCACTTGCCAGCGGAGGAAGGCGTAGAGACGGCGGGCTGACCCTTCCTGTGAGATCTCCTCCAGAATGTTGGTGGAGAGCACAGCAAGATAGTCCTGCACTAAAGAAAGAATTCGCTCCTTCTGGGACACGAATATGCCCAGTGGATTGAAGCTGCATTAAAAAGCTTTGCCAGTTGAGGAAGGGTGCAATGGCTCACTCCTGCACCAGTCCTCGCAGGGGGTATCGTTGACCAGAGGAAGATCAGGGGTTGGTACACCTTGATGAGCATCGCTAGAATGTCTTCCACCTCACTGCAGCACACATCCCTGCCTTCAAAAGTGCCCACTATTTTCAGGAGATCTGTGGCATATTGTTGATACACAGTAATGAAGTTCCTCATTGCCTTCGACCTTAGTACCTTGTGGGATAAGGTCAAGGCTGGGTGCTGAGATTTCAATGGCCATGCTGTCTGCCACGCTGTTATCTACTTCAACCTTCCAGCTGAAGAAGGCATGGACAGCCAGGTCGTGATGAACATACTCCAACATCCTTTGAAAGGCTTCCAAGGGCTTCACTTTCTGTAAGAGAGACCTGTATTGCTCATCCATGATGCGGAGGACCTCTTGGAGAGGCCCAGCACCTAATGTGGCGAGTTGTGTTTCATTCTCACATGCTGCATAGTACCGACCTGCAAGCTCCAGCATAAAAGGGTCAGCATCCTCGAGGAGATCCTGCCGAGCCCTGCCGAGTGGGTCCTTGAACTCTTCTGAGAAGGATATGTCTTGGGATGTACCTCCAATTTCGGACGAAGCGGCGCGCTTCAGTTGGTCCTCCATCAGCTCCCAGATGGTGATGGTCATTGCTTCGAAGTTACTCCAGCGGGAAACCCCCTGGGGAGGAGGCACGTGTTGGTGCCAGTTGCCACAGGCATATTCATAGAAGTCCTGGCACGGGTCCGAACTCCTGTTCATGGAGCCCTTGATGTTGTCTGCCATTAATTTGTAGAATTTGCGAATTTGTGAGGTATTTGGACCTGCATCAAACTCCTGTGGGAGTCCGGAGCTCTTCCTACCCTCCAGAAAGACGTCCCTGTCTGCAAGGACGATCCTCTCACCGGGCGAAATGCTGTCTTCGTTGGTCGAGTCGGGCTGGAGTCGCACGAACGTCGGCGGGGATGTTGGGGAGGAAGCCGTAGGAGCGGGGGTGGGAACGGTCTTCCTCGTCAGGAGGGGGAAGAGCACGATGATCAGGACGAGGCCCGAGACCACGACGCCGGCCACACTCACGCCCATCACCCACCGTTCTGTCCAGGTCCGCTTTGGCTTGTGCATGTCCTCTGCCCCTCCTCCACCAGCCTCACAGACGGTGGGGCTGGGGGCGTGACCTGGGGTGGTGCCGTTAGCCTTGACCTGGGATCTCGCCAACTCTCGAAAAGTCGTGTAGATGTGATTCAGTTTCGGGAGTCGGGAGTCGGCGGGGCCAGCTCTCGGGCCCTGGCGCTGGGTGACCCGAGACGACGAGGCGAGACCCGGCCCGTCGGCGGGAGCGTCCGGCCCTTCCCGCATGCTAGTTCTCTTTCCCTCTCTTTCTCTTCTCTTCTCTTCTCTCTCTCTCTCTCTCTCTCTCTCTCTCTCTCTCTCTCTCTCTCTCTCTCTCTCTCTCTCTCTCTCTCTCTCTCTCTCTCTCTCTCTCTCTCTCTCTCTCTCTCTCTCTCTCCACTTATTTCCTTATGTGTCGTTACTTCACGCGATGGACTTCAGACCATAATTTACCGAGGTCACAGTGTTGATTAGAAAGCAAGATCACACGATTTCTCTGTAGCTTGCACTCGGGCGTTTATGCACCGTAGATTTTAGCGTCACAAGTTCATTCACATTTACATCCTTGAAATCAAAACGTCACCTGTTCTCTTTTGATTTTGTTTTATCACCCATTATCTTGCGTAGCGTTGCTCTCAACAGCCCTCACATCGTATTTAATCGTCACCAGAAATCTGATCGATCGAGCACTACTTCTTCGTTTCCCATCCAAAGAGTCTGCGTCAAGAGGTGTTGGAAATGGTGTCGACGTCCGCCAGACCCGCCCGAGACCTGCACGCGCGCACCTGCAATCTCGCAGCCTTCCCGTAACACGTGTGGTGGTTGACTGACTCCCCGACTGGTTCCTGGAGGTTGTCCGGGGCGGCTCTTGCTGGGGGGGGGGGGAGGGAAGGAGGGAAGGGGGAATGGGGCTGGCGGCGATGCATTGATGGGGGGTGGGGGGGGGGGGGGCTGCGACATCTCACCCCTGAAGGCTTTCGTTGTTAGTGTTCCAGTGTTAAAAAAAAACGATAATGAGAGAGTTAATGGTCATGGGTTAAAAAAAGTGTTTTTTTTTTTTTCGCTTGCTTGGTTTTTGCGGTTTATGATTCCATTAGGATTTCTTTTCTGTTTTTGCTTCTGTATTCGTTTATTTTTTTGTCGCACATGTGAAATTAGGCTTTTGTATAAGGCTAATAGACTAGCGATTTTTTTTTTTGTATTATAATGTGTTATGGTACTACTTACTGTGCATTGTTCTTGCTTTCATTGTATTGAAGCGGTAGCGATGGGAACTATTTTTTTTTGTCACAGTTGTTACGAGCATTATTTTCCAGCGGAACTTCCGTTATTGTTTTCTTTCGTAGAAGGTGTCATCATTTTTTGAACAGTGTGGCTGCTGTCATTCGTTGTACAGAGTGTTGGGTTTAGTCTTTGTTCCTTCCAGTCTGTCTCTCTCAGGTTACGCGCGCACATTCACGCTAAGGCAAACTCTGGGCTTGGATTTGTGTTTTTGCTCTAAAAGGGAATGCGCGTTTCCATGCAGTATAACACAACCGCACGCGACTACGGAAGTCCATACACGCAAGCATCCAAGCACACTTTCACGCACTCATTCACGTTCGTACATTTAGCAAAAATGTTCAAGGCTTCGAATTTTTGTCCGTCCGTTTGCCTACGATCTCTCTCTCTCTCTCCTCTCTCTCTCTCTCTCTCTCTCTCTCTCTCTCTCTCTCTCTTTCTCTCTCTCTCTCTCTCTCTCTTCTCTCTCTCTCTCTCCTCTTCTCTCTCTCCTCTCTCTCTCTCTCTCTCTCCCCCTTTCTCTCTCTCCTTTCTCTCTCTCCCCCTTTCTCTCTCTCCCCCTTTCTCTCTCTCT
>NW_020871916.1:193936-208460 GCF_003789085.1 Penaeus vannamei
AAGAAGAAAGAGGTGGAAAGAGGGGAGAAAGAGGAAAGAGAAAGATCGAGAGAAAGAGAAAGAGAAAGAGAAAGAGTGGGTGAAAGAGGAAAGAGAAAGAGAGAAAGAAAGAGAAAGAGAAAGGAGAAGAAAGAGAAAGAGATAAGAGAAAGAGGAAAGAAAGAGGAAAGAGAAAAGAGGAAAGAGAGAAAGACAGAGGAAAGAGGAGAAAGAGAAAAGAGAGAAGAGAGAGAAAGAGAAAAGAGGAAACAGCAAAGAGAAAAACAAGAAAAAGAAAAAATGAAACAATAAAAGAAAAAAAAGGAAAGAGAGAATCATACCCACGAAAGAGTAAGTATCCGCTTAACGAACCAGAAGGGGACAGGAGGGAAGAATATTTGAACAGGGGAAGAGGGAGAAGACAAAAGACACCAAATACGACGAGAGAAAAAGTGGAAGAGAAAATAAGCGGACTGACAGAATAGGGGAAGAGACGACAGGGAGACAACACGGAAGGTAAAAAGCAGGACCAAAAAAAAACAGACAACGAAAAACAGGGGGATGAAGGCAACAAAATGATAAAAATATCAAAAAATAATATAAAAAAAAACACCTATAAACAAAACAAAAAAAAATAGATAACGACAAACAATACCCTAATACCACTACACAACATTCAACATCATTCACACTCACCATAATAATTCACAATACAACAGAATAAAAATAAAAACAAGAAGTTAAAAGGAGTTAAAAAAGAAAGAACGAGCATTAAATCACAATACAACAAAACAAAAATAAAACAAGGAGTGAAAAGGAAAAAAACGAGGATTAATCCACAATAAACAAAATAAAAAATAAAAAGAAGTGGAAAAGGAAGAACGAGAATTAATTCACAACACAACAAAAAAAAAATAAAAACAAGGATTAAAAGGGTAAGAACAAGGATATATATAGGAACCGAGAGACAAAACCAATCTATCATGCTCACGAATCCCAAAATGACTGTCATAAAATATTTCTTTGCTGAAGGAAAATTAAAGATCCCTTGTCCTCCGGGTCTCTAAAAAAAGGGGATTGAGGAAGGTACAATGAGAGAAGAGAGGGAGGAGGAGGAAAGAGAGGGAGGAAGAGGGAGAAGGGAGAGGGAGAGGGAGGGAGAGAGAGGAGAAGAGAGGGAGGAAGAGAGAGAGAGAGGAGAGAGAGAGATGAAGAGAGAGAGAGAGAGGAGAGAAGAGAAAGACGAGAGAGAGAGAGAGACAGAGACAGAGACAGACCAGGACAGACAGATAGAGACAGACAGAAGACACGACAGAGACAGAGACAGAGACAGAGACAGAGACAGAGAGACAGAGATGAAGAGACAGAGAGAAAGAAAGACACAGACACAGACACAGACAGAGACAGATTTCAAACCGAAGATAAAAAAAGGAAAACAATCATCTGAGAGAGCAACCGCCCACTCCCCCGGCCGCCCTCAACCCTCGAAGCCAAAACAACAGCGCAAACAAAAAGCCTTCCTCCCGAATCGCTGTTTTTTCTCCCGCCCCGCCCACCGCCACCGCCCCCACCCCGCCAGATGCCCCCCCCCCCCCCGCCCGACAAAACGCGTCTTCATTATATTAAAAGCTAAAAAAAAAAAAAAAAAAAAAAAATAATTAAAAAAAAGCATTGCAATTACCAGCATCTTCCCTCCTCCCCCCCTCCCTCCTTCCCCTCTCTTCCTCCTTCCTCCTCTCTCCTCCTTCCTCCTCTCCCTCCTCTCTCCTCTCTCTCCTCCTTTCCTCCTCTCTCCTCCTTTCTCCTCTCTCCCTCCTTCCCCTTTCCTCCCTCCCTCCCCCCCCCGCACCTCGTCTCTCCCACCCCTCCAATCCCCTCCTTCCCTCTTCCCCCTTCTCTCCCTCCCCGCACCTCGTTTCTCCACCCCTCCCAATCCCTCCCCTCCCATTCCTCTTCATCATCACTCCCCCTCCCCCCTTCCCCTTCCGATTCCTTCACCCTTTATCAGTTTATTGCTATCGGGAGGAAGTGGAGGAAGGAGGGAGGAGGAAAGGAGGAAGGGGAAGATAGGAGGAGAGGAGGAAGAGGGAGAGAGGGAGAGAGGAGGGAGGGAGAGAAAGGGAGGGAGGGAGGGAAGGGAGGGAGAGGAGAGAGGAGGAGGAGGGGGAAGGAGAGAGAGAGAGAGACAGAGAGAGAGAGGAGAGGAGAGAGAGGAGAGAGAGAGAGAAGGAGAGAGAGAGAGAGAGAGAGAGAGAGAGAGAAGGAAAAGGAAGAGAAGAGCAGAAAAAAAAATGAAAAAAAAGAAACCAGAAAAAAGTAAAACAAAAAAAAAAAAAAAAAGAAAAGAGAGAACGGGAACGAGGGAGAGGAAAGAGAGAGAGAGGAAAAGGAGGAAGAGAATCCACACAACACCAGCACAGCCTACCACGCGCGCCTTCAAACACCGCACGGCTATGACAACATCCGCTGCTTTCGGTTTGTTTATAGAGGCGTAAAGCTGCAGCGAATACACTGTCGGAGGATCCTTATGGCTGCATCCCGTCCGCCTCCTGTTCGGGGTGATGGTGCCCTTGTTGCACGGAGGAGGATGGGCAGGCTACCAAATACATACTCATTATATGGGGTGGCATTAATGGGATGATGATGATAAGAACGTAGCAATTAATCATAAGAACGATAATAGCAAATAATGGTAATGATGATGATGCAATAATCATAAGAACGATAATAGCAATAATGGTAATGGATGATGATGTCAGTAATCATAAGAACGATAATAGCATAATGTCGTAATCATAAGAACGATAATACGCCAATAATGTAATGATGATGATGCCAATAATCATAAGAACGATATAGCAATAAATGGTAATGATGAATGCCCATAATCAATAATGAAAAGCGATAATAGCAATAATGTAATGATGATGATGCCAATAATCATAAGAACGATAATAGCAAAATGGTCTAATGATGATGATGTCAGTAAATCATAATAACGATAATAGGCATATGTAATTGATGTGATGCAATTAATCATAAAACGATAATAGGATAATGTAATGATGATTGATGGTCAGTAATCATAAGAACCGATAAAAGCAATAATGGTAATGATTGATTTGAGTCAGTAATCATAATAAACGCATAATAAGCAATAATGGTAATGTGAGATGATGCCAATAATCATTAAGAACGATAAGGAGCATAATCGGTAGATGCATTGATGATGCCACATAATCTAGAACGATGAATAGCAATAAGTTGGTGAATGTATGATGATGTCCCAAGTAATCATAATTAACGATTATAGCAATTAATGGTTATTGATGATGATGCCAAAATCATAAGAAACGATAATTAGCAATTAATTGTTAATTGATGATGATGCAATAATCATATTAAGACCGATAATTAGCGAATAATGGTATTATGATGATGATGCGCAATTAATCATTAAAACGATAATGCAATAATGGTTAGATGCATGATGATCGATGATTCATAATCATTTTAGAACATAATAAGGGGGCAAAGATTTAATGGGTTAATTGATGGATGGTCGTAAAACAATAGCATTATTAAGATCAATTATGATGATACAAATTTATGGTGAAGCATTAATTTGATGATATGCCGTATCATAATAAAGGATAATTAGTAATAATGTAATTGTTGATGATCGTAATAACAGTAGTAGATATTTAAGATCTAATAATAAATATACCAGTAATCATGCAACAAAGAGAAAAAGAAAAGAACCGAAGAGTAAATAAACTTAAATTTTATAAAAAATAATGATTAATATACCTACACAGAAAAAGGAGTAAGGGTCTAATTTTACGAAAAACAATTTAAACAAAACAGACAAAGTAGAAGAGAAACACATGAACGAAAAATAAAATAAGTATATGAAACTTTTCGGAAAAACAGAACGAAATAATAAATATAAAAGAGAAAGATATAAGAATACGAAGAATGTGAGTAAGAAATTGATGGATGAAAGGAAAATACGGAAAACGAAAGAAAGAATTAGAGAAATGAGGAAGGTAGTAAAAGCAAAGAAAAAAAAGAAGTAAAGTAAATTAAAATTGGTAAGACCGACTGTGAGCAGGCGAGAAGAATTAGACACTCAAACAAGCGAAAGTGAAAAACTGAGCGGGAGAACGTTAAAGATTAAATAAACGAAGACCGAAAGAGAAGAGAGCTCCATAAGATCATATTCGTCGTGAACAGGACACATTGGCTCAGCAATCGTTAGATGATTATCTACATGTCTGTTTTATAACGGATTCTATTGGATATGTTGATAATTGGTGTACAATCCTGAATGTTGTCCTGTTATTGTTGTTTTATTGCTTTTGTGTTTCTTATTGTTTATGTTCTTGTTCTCCCTTTTCCTCCTCTTCTCTTTCTTTGTAAGTTTAAAAAAAAAATTGATTTTCGTTTCTGATCTTAGTTCACATGGATTAGATATAGGACGGCGTTGAAGAGTACCACATACGGTCTACACTCTTTACCTTTGTATAATCTTACTATCTATTTCCCTTTGCACCTTCTATTTCTCTCTCTTCATTTCCTTTCTACACCTTCTCCATCTTCTTATCCGTCTTAAGATAAATAGGACCAGTGACGATAAGGCCGAAATGTCACAAATAAGGAAGGTTATTAACCCACCTGCTACATACCATAATTACAAACATAAAGAGGAAGAGAAGAAACGCCGAAGAAGCGAGAATGAGGACTGAAAATAGCAAGGAAAAAGATAATAATACGAGATAATGAAAGAAATAAGAGAAGAGCAAAGTACAACGATGGAAAAAAAAATCTTACCAATTAAGGCTGCAGGCTGATGAAGCTGTTAAAATAGAGGAGATATTAAGAGCACAGAGTTAGATGAGAGAGACGAGAAGATGAGAGAGAAAGAGAGGAGATGAGAGAAGAGAGAGAGGAGAGAGAGATCGAGAGAGACGACTGAGAGAGAGACGATGAACGAGAAGAAAGATTTAAAAAAATGAAAGAAAGAGACATAGTGGGAGAAAGACAGAGGGGCAGAGAAAGAGACGAAGAAAAAAAAAAAAAAAAAAAAAAAAAAAAAAAAAAAAAAAAAAAAAAAGACGGGCAGACTCACGAAGGAAGAAGGGGAGGAAGAGGTAAGAGGAAGAAGAATACGAAAAGATATACCAGAGAGGAAAGGTAGAGAGATTACCTCCCTCCGAAATGTAATTTGCCTTTTTTCCCCCCCTTTCTCTCTCCCCCCCCCTCCCCCCCCTCAACCCCCCCCCCCCAGGTTAATTCTAGGTAAGAAGATTTACCCGGCTGGAGGAACGAGGAAGAGCGGGCGGCCGGGATAGAGGCGGCGGGATAGGCCATCCGCCGGATTGAGCCGTAACCGCGCCGTTATAACGAGGCAGGGAAACAAGCCTTAGGAAATGCGACGGTAATGACCATAACGATATATTAACCATCATTATCATTATCATTACTGCGACCGTCATTACCATTTTATTGCCATCATTACCATCATTATCATTATCATTACTGCATTTATCATTACTATCTAGTTGCCATCATTACCATCATTATCATTATCATCATTACTGCAACCGTCATTGCCATTTTATTGCCATTATTACTATCATTATCATTATCATTTACTTATCAATATCATTATCATTTTATTCAATCTTCATTATCATTATGCTACGTGCAACCATTCATACATGTTACTGCCATACTCACATAATACTTATTTTCAATCATCGTCGTTATCACCATCATCGTCACCATCATTATGATGAATCATCACCACCATTACCGTCATGAATCATCATCATCCTTAGTGTCACCATCGTCATAAGACATTGTTATGCGTATCATCACCATCATTACAATCACCACCATTAGTCGTCATGATGAACCACCACCATCCTACCATTACCATGAAGAGGATAAAAGGATGGGAGGAAGGAAGGAGAAAGGGAAAAAATCCAGACACGGTTTTCGGCATTTCCTTCCCAACGTCTCTGATTTAGCTTCCTCATCTTCTTTTGGGAATGGAACAAAATCCTGCCTTGTGTGTGTCTCCGTATGGTGGACTATTTCCTAATTGTGTTATCGCCTCATAATTATCTAGTTGCTGTTTGCTATCTTCCTCTCCTCCTCCTTATCCTTATGCTCACCTCCTCCTCCTCTCCTCATCCTTATCCTCACCTTTCTCAGCCTCCTCTCTTATCCTCACCTTCTCATCCTCCTCCTCCTCTTTCTCGCCTTTCTCATCCTCCTCTCCTCTTATCCTCACCTTCATCCTGCTTATCCTCACCTTCCTCCTCCTCCTCATCTTCCTTATCCTCATCCTCATCGTAATCCTTGTTACTCATGCTTTCCTGTCCTTGCACAATCATACCTGAAACAGAAAAAAAAATTTAAGTACACTATACCCCGCCGGCAGTTAATTCATCAAAAGAGAAGAGAGAGAGAGGGAGAGGAGGAAGGAGGAGAGAGAAGAGAACGAGAGGACAGAGAGAGAGAGAGAGAGAGGAGAGAGGAGAGAGAGAGAAGAGAGGAGAGAGATAGAGACGGAAAGAACGCGAGAAGAGTGACGACGAGAATGAGAAAGAGGAGAAGAGAGATCAAGAAAAAAAAAAAGAAAGATATACGAATCCTAAACCCTTGGACAGCAAAGCAAATAACCAAACCAAAGCTCCCAATCCTCGTCCTTACAAGCAAATCACAAGTAATGGAAATCAACAATACGAAGACAAAACAACTTGCCCTATCTCCGTCTTTCAACCCCTCCCCACCCCTCCACCCTCCCCTCTCCTCCCACCTCCTCCTCCTCCCCCTCCTTCGCCTCCTCTCCCTCCTTACGCCCCTCCTCCTCCTCTCCCTCCCTTCTCCTTCCTGCCTCCTCCTTCTCTCCCCCTTCCTCATCCTCTGCCTCTCCCTTCTTTCCTCCTCCTTCTTCCTCACCTCCTTTCTCTCCCTCCTCGCCTCTCCTTTCCCTCCTTTCTCCTCCTCTCTCCCACCTTTCTCCCCTACTCCCTCCTCCCCTTCCTCTCCCACCTTTCTCCTCCTCTCCTCTCCCTCCTTTCTCCTCCTCCTCCTCTCCCTCTTTCTCCTCCTCCTCCTCTTCCCTCCTTACCCTCTCCCTCCTTTCTCCTTTCTCCTCCTCTCCCTCCTCGCCTCCTTCCTCCTTCGCTTCCTCCTCCTCCTTTCCCTCCTCTCCTCTCCTCCTCCTCCCCTCCTTTCTCCTCTCTCTCCTCTCCCTCCTTTCTCCTTTCTCCTCCTCCTCTCCCTCCTTCTCCTCCTCCTCTCCCTCCTTTCTCCTCCCTCCTTTCCACCTTTCTCCTCTTCTCCTCCTTTCT
Source organism: Penaeus vannamei (assembly GCF_003789085.1). Lineage (NCBI taxonomy): Eukaryota > Metazoa > Arthropoda > Malacostraca > Decapoda > Penaeidae > Penaeus > Penaeus vannamei. Next base: position 201,283 of record NW_020871916.1, read on the forward strand.
CCTCCTCTCCCTCCTCCTCCTTCCCACCTTTCTCCTTCCTCCCTCCTCTCCTCCTCCCTCCCTCAAACCACAAACCCACGCAAAATACACAAAAACAAACTACTGCAGTGCACCCCAATTATTATTGCGCCGGGGAGCGTTTCGCGTCGCGTCCCCGTGCACGCCGCCTTCAGCAACTCACGCAACACCAGGGAAGGGCACAGGGGGCTACGGCAGGGAAAGCGGCAGGGGAAGGGGCTACGCCAGGGAAGGGCCAGGAAGGGCGAGGAAGGGAGAGATGGGCAAGACAAGGGTAGGGGATAAGNACAGATAGAAAAGGGATGAATGAGTATGGATATCTCGCAATACAAGATTCGTATTAACCGGATTCGAATATGTTTCGTCAGAAATACATTCTTTACCTTTTCTGTATTTGTCTCAGCGGATTATAATATATTCACCGGCATAGAAGCGCAGAAAGATAGCTCGCCCTTTTTAGCTACTCAAAGGAGAAGGACGAAAAAGACCAAGAAATTAATAGATAAAGGATATATACATAAAACACACATACACACATACACACACGTATATACACACACACAACACGCAGATATATGTCTGTGTGTGTGTGTGTGTATGTGTGGTTTTCAATTATTCAAAGCATATAATAAAAGAGTATTTTGTCGCCATGCTAATCGACTGATGTATTCTCTCACTAATATATTTACCATTTCATCATTCTCCTCTTGTCCGAATTTCAGATCAAGAGGGTATTTGCTGTTTTTTTTTTTTTTTTTTTTTTTTTTTTTTTTTTAATCATGTATTTAATTGTCATTGTAAACATCAGAATCATACTAATTATTATCATCGTTTCTCATCATTATATTATTGTCATTAACATTATTAGTATCATCATTATAGCTGTTGTCTTTATTTTTATCTGTATCATTGTTGCTCTTATTACTATCATTATTATTGACGTTATCATAATTGTCAGCTGTATTAGTTATACGGAATAACATAATTACTCTAATTATCATTATAATCATTATTATAATTATTATTGTTACCATTACTATTATTATCATTGGTATTAGTATTATTATCATTTGTTATGTTGTTGTTATCATTATCATTATCATTATTATCATCATTATCATTATTTCTCTATTATTGTCATTACTATTATTATCGATAAATATTATTACTATTATCATTATCACTATTGTTATTATTATTATTATTATCATTATTATCATTATTGTTATCATCATAATTATCATTATTATCATTATTATTATTATTATTATTATTATTATTATTTTTTTATTATTATTATTATTATTATTATTATTATCATTATTATCATTATCATTATCATTATCACCATTAATGTCATTACAATTATTTTAGCAGTTTTAGCATTACTACTATCAGTATTATTATATTATTATTATCATTAGTATTATTGTTGTTATATTATTATTATTATTATTATTATTATTATTATTATTATTATTATTATTATTATTATTATTATTATTATTATTATTATTATTGTTATCATCACCATCATTATCATTATTATCATTATCACTATTATTGTCATTACAATTATAATTAGCATTATCCTTATTGCTTTAATTGATATTAATATTCTTATAATTACTATTATTCATTATTATTATCATCATTGTTATCGTTATCATTATCATTATTGTTATTTTTGTTATTATCATTATCATTTTATTATTATTATTATTATAATCATCGTTATTTTTAGTATTATTAGTAGTAGTAGCAGTCATTATGTTATTATTATTATCATTATTGTTATTTATTATCATTACCATTTTTATCATTATCATTATTATCGTTACTATCACCATTATCATTATCATCATTATTATTGTATTATTATCGTTATTATTATTATTGTTGTTGTTGTTAATATTATGTTTATTACATTATCACCATCAGTATTATTATCATTACTATTATTGCTATTTTTATCATTTGTCATTATTATATTTATTATTGTTATTATCATCCTCATTATTATTATTATCATCATTATTGTATATTAGCATTATTATTATAATTTAGCATCATATTATTATTATTACAATTGTTATTATTATTATAATGATGACGATGATGTCTATCATTATTAATATCACTATTATCATTATCACTGTAATTGATATCATATTCATGACTATAGTTATTTTCGTCATCATTATTATCAATATTTTTTAATTGCTATCATCGTTGTTTTTTGTTGTTCTTGATATTAGCATTGGCATTCTTATCATTACTATCGTCATCATCATCATTATTATTATGTTATTATCATTGTTATTTTTATTGTTATTGTTAATACTTTTATTATTAATAATATTTTTATTTTATCATTACCATTATCATTAATATTATTATCCTGATCAACATTATTTCATTATATTACATCATTATTGATATCATTATCATTATTATCATTATTCTATTTATTATCATCATTAACATGATAATCATGATAATGATGATAATAATGACAATTATGATAACGATAATAATGATAACAATCATAATAATGTTATGATAGTAATAATAATGATAATGATGATAATAATCACATAAATTATTGTTATTTTCATAATCATTATTATTATTGTTATATGTATTATTATTGTGATTGTTGTTATCATTTATAATCATTATCATCATTATTGTCATTAGTAGCAGTAGCAGTAGTAGTAGTAGTAGCATCATTATCATTACCATTGTTATCATAATTACCCTTGTCATTATTGTCATCATCATGATCATACTCGTCTTCATAATCATCATCATCATCTTAATAGTCATCATTATCATTATTATTGTTATACCCAATGCAACATCATTACTACTGATACTAATACTGAAACTAAAACTAATACTACTGTTAATGATGATAATGATAATGATTATAATGATACCATCTTATATTATTGATGTTTGCTCTTATCATCATTACCATCCCTATTATTGCTATTATCACATCTTATTAACATTCCTTTCATTCTATTTCTTTACGCAGCAATTTCATTCATTTCTCACTCTATATTCTTCTTTATCAAAGCATTCGTTGTTCTCATCCACGATCTATTCTAAATGTATTAGTCTTAGTGAAATGAGAGAGAAAAAATATTTATATATCGTAACAACAACAATAACAATTCTATTTTGATCTGTAGTTGATTTTCCAACCAAATTCTTTGAAATAAAAGCATATGAACCAACCTTGTGTGGTATACCTCATGAATATGCATATATTTGCGTGATCACTAATTTCCATATGATTCGACCCACGTGTCATATTGTTTCGTAAGGCATCTGCCGGGTAATAGAGAGAGTCTACGATGTTCTGTCAGTGGTATGTTGTGTATACATGTATTAGTTATCATTATCATCATTATTATTATCATTATCATTAATTATTATTATTATTATTATTATTATTATTATTATCATTATCATTATTATCATTATTATTATTATTATTATTATTATTATTATTATTATTATTATTATCAATTATTATTTATTATTATTATTATTATTATTATTATTATTATTATTATTTTATTATTGTTATCATCATCATCATTATCATTATTATTATTATTATTATCATTGTTATCATTATCATTATTATTTTTTGATATCATCTTTACTATTAGTTTTATTATCATTATTTATTATTATATATTATTATTATTATTATTATATTATTATTATCATTATTATTATTATTATTATTATTATTATTATTATTATTATTATTATTATTATCAATATTATTATTACTTTTTTTATTATTATTATTGTTATCATTATCATTATTATTCTTAATATCATCTTTACTATTACTTTTATTATCATTAGTATTATTAAAGGTTTTCATTATGATGTTGCTATTATTGTCTCTGTTCTTTATCACTATTCCTACTATCATTATCAGCATTATTGAAATTCTTATGTTTTATCATTTTCATTACTATTGTTGCTTTTATTGTTGTTGCTCTCTATACTATTATTATCAGTAGTAGTATTTTCATTAATGTTATTACTTTCATTATTATTGTTATTCTTATTAGTATTATCATTATTATATTTATCATTATTATTATTGTTATTATAATCATTATAATTATTATCATTATTATTTTCTGTAGTACTATCATTATCATTATCGTTATCATTATAATTATCATTATCATTACTGTTACTATTATTATCATTATTAGCCTTATCATTATCATTTCCATTGATAATATTACTATCACCATCGTAATTATCACAGCATCATTAGTATTACTGCTAGCATTGCATTATCTAATTACTATTTTACTATTGATATCATAATTAGTATCACGGATTATCATTATCATATACCTTATGATTATTGGTTATTGTTATCATGGTTATTGTTATTATTATTTTGATTATTTTCATTGTTGTTGTGATAATGAAAATTATCATTATTATCAGTATCATTATTTTTTTCATCATTATTATCATTATCGTTGCTGTTATCACTATCATCGTCAACATTATTACTATTACTATTATTATCATCACTATTACTATTATTATCATCACTATTACTATTATTATTATCATAAATATTATTATTATTATTATTATTATTATTATTATTATTATTATTATTATTATTATTATTATTTTATTATTATTATTATTATTATTATTATTATCATTATCATTATTATTATTATTATCATTATTATTATTATTATTACTACTACTACTACTGTTATTGCTATATCACTATTTTTCTATATCATGACCATCATTATCATTGTTATTGTTATTACCACTACTATTGTTATAACTTATATTGTTATTATTAATTGTATTTTTCATTATTATCATTTTACCATCATTATGATTATCATTATTATTATCATTATCATTACTATCATCATTTTTATTATCACCATTAACATTGTTACTGGTATTATTATCATTTTAATAATTACCATCATCATCATATCATCATTATAATCATCAATATCATTATTATTGTTATCGATATTATTATTATTATTATCATTATCATTATTATCATCATTATTATTGTTATCATCAACATCATTATTATCAATATCATTATTCCTTATTGTTACTATTATTACTGTCTTTATCATTAGTGTTATTAATGTTTGCTATCATTTTCCTTATCATTTATCTTAATTTACTACCGTTATGATCACCATCAATATCATTATGATTTTTACTATTATTATTATCGTTTTTTTCCATTCTTATCCATTTGCTATGATAATTACTCTAATTCATGTTATCATTTTGTCAAACTGTGTTACATTCAGTAGAACAATGTAAAAATTTGTTCATGTGATGTGTCAATTGCTTTCATACACAAACATACATTATTGTAAAAGTGTGACAAAAGTATTGCCGGGTTGTATCTTGTATAAAAAAATGACGGTTTATGTTTTCAATAAAAACGTAAATGCTCTGGCACTGACCTTCACCTATATAGTACAAGTAATTTTCTTCTTGTGTATTTAATGTTCTCAGACTGTGTGTGTTGTGTGTGTGTGTGTGCTTGTGTGTGTGTGTGTGTGTGTGTGTGTGTGTGTGTGTGTGTGTGTGTGTGTGTGTGTGTGTGTGTGTGTGTGTGTGTGTGTATGTGTGTGTGTCTGCTATTCCAACACACACATATAGAGTGTGAGTGTGATTGTGTATGCGGGAAAGAGAAACAGAGGAACAACAGAGAGAGAGGGGGAGGGAAGGAGGGACAAAGAGACAGAGACAAAACGAGAGAAAGAGAGAGGAGAAGAGGAAGAGAGAGAGAAGAGAGAGAAGAGAGAGAGAGAGAGAGAGAGAGAGAGAGAGAGAGAGAGAGGAGAGAGAGAGAGAGAAGAGAGAGAGAGAGAGAGAGAGAGAGAGAGAGAGAGAGAGAGAGAGAAGAGAGAGAGAGAGAGAGAGAGAGAGAGAGACAGAGAGAGAGAGAGAGAGAGAGAGAGAAGAGAGAAATAGAGGAGAAAGAAAGGGAGGTTGATAGATATATAGATACATACACACATCAGTGCATGGAAGAATGTATGTATTTTGTTTCACAGACTCAAATGCATTCTAAAAAATGACATTCATCATTTTCCGAAAAGGTTTGATTATGAAGTAGAAAAAAGTCAATATATTCTCCCAGTGAGACCATTTTTATTCTCCAAAATAACAAAATTAAACATTTCAGTTCAAAACAATAACCAGTAACAATAAGCCTCTAATCCCAGTATGGTGCAAAAAAAGCCCCACTTCAATGATGTTCATTAACAACTCCGTTAATTGTGATGGATGTATAAAAGGTGTATAAATGAGAATGGTTGTAGAAGTGAGTGTGGTTTTGGTGCCAGATCTTTTATCGAAAAGTTTTATGATGAAGATAAAACATCCAGTGAAATGCGGCAATAACACTGTTTGTTTGTTTGTGTGTGTGTGTGTGTGTGTGTGTGTGTGTGTGTGTGTGTGTGTGTGTGTGTGTGTGTGTGTGTGTGTGTGTGCGCGTGTTTTCTGTGCGCGCGTGTGTGTATGTGTATGTGTATGTGTGTGTGTGTGTGTGCGTGTGCATATGTGCGTGTATGTGTGTCCGTGTTTATATCTGCGTATGGGTATGAGTATGTGCGTACGTACGCCTCTATGTGTGTACAAACACGTGTATATATATCTACTCACTCACTCCCCTCCACACAGCCTCTCCCCCCAACACCACCGCCAGCGCACCCGGCCCTCCAACACCCCCACCAGCGCCCCCGGCCCTCCAACACCGCCACCAGCGCCCCCGTCCCTCCAACACCGCCACCACCAAGCCTCCTCATTTCCTCCTCAGATTCTCCAGCTCATGAAGGAGGCGCAGACGGCGACGCTCCCGAATTGCTTGCACGCCCTTGCTCGCTTCGCCTCCGAGCAGGTCGAGGAGAGAGCGGCGGGGCTTCTCTTGGCACGTGCCCGGCTCTGCAAGGGGGAGGGGGGGGGCGGAGGAGGTCAATCGAATGGAAATAGATGGATTGAATAACGGAGATAGATAGAATAATGAAAATAGATGGATTGAATAACGGAGATAGATAGAATAATGAAAATAGATGGATTGAATAACGGCGATAGATAGA
>NW_020871916.1:213560-221060 GCF_003789085.1 Penaeus vannamei
AGAGTATAAAATTGCGCTTCGTTTCATATACAATTTTAACCTCGCTCCCCCGAAAAGTCGAAAAATCTTTTTTGTTTGTTGTTGTTTGTTTTTCGTCTTCGGTACATCCTAACTACCACAGTTCTTTCCTGAATAGTCCCCAAAAAATACTTTTGTTAGATCACCCTAGCCTAAGGCCGTGTAATTGGCCGATTTTTTTATTTCCTTTTTTTTTTTTTTTTAGGCGGGGACTGCTTGACAATTTTCTTTTTTTTTGCTTGCTTGCTTGCTTGCTTTTTCACCATTAAAAAAACTTTTTTATTGAGGCAAAAATGTAAAAATCGGCCAATGACATGGTCTTAGGACTCATAGGCTCTAGTGAAAGCAACAAACTGCATTTGAATCGCACGGAAATTACGAGAGTTATGATGTACCGAAGGTTATGTAAACAAAGAACGGATACGGCGTATTATATTTGGCACCTTGCCAGAGTTCGTTATCTCTGTTATTTTTTTCTGAACCTAATGGTATTATATATATATAAGAAAAAAATAATAAAACTTATTTACTGTACTTTGCGATACAATGATTACCAAGTCAATAGGAATTTTCATTTTCAATATCGACGCTATTCTGTAAAGGTGTGTGTGTGTGTGTGTGTATTTTTTTTTTTTCTATCATAAAAGTAGGTATATTTGTCAGAACAGTTTAATAAATGCATTTTACCATAGAGACAACTAATATAAAGGGAACTGTGGATGGCAACATTAGTACAAAATCATCCTAATTATAAAGTCCTGGAATGAATACAACAAGGTGGTTCAATTTTGAGAATTTTAAAAGCATATGAATTTAGTACATGGAATTTAAGAACTTACCGAAGTCGTTGAATTTTTCCCATGCTTCACAAAGGAGGGGAGGAGGGGGAGATGGTCAATGGGTGTTTAAAATTTTCGAGGAGGATCAAATGTACGTGATCGCACGCACATAAAGTTAAAAAGATTGATCATCCTCATTTAGTAGGCCTACATCGACTTTCCTATCTAAATACTGAAATATATTAGTTATCCCTCTCAAACTTTCTTCGATAATTGTCAATATTAACAGATTGCAAAGGAGGACAAGTGTAGAGTTGGTGATTAGCCATTTGCACCCATTATCTTTACTAAGAAGTGATAAAATCATTCAGACGCCTAGGTGTGGTGGAATATTTGCGAATTTATGGTACTTAAGACCTACGGTAAAGTCTAAACATATTTTTATTGCGAACGCACGAACAAATGCGATAGCTTTTTGAACTCTAGACGAAGAGTGCGCACACAACAAACTCAAAATTCCATATAGCTTTTATTTCTAAGCGGGTTTTACTGAGTACTATCATCTTCAGTATGAAATAATCTGTATCTCGCTTATACATCCGAAGTTCAGAAATCCGGCATTTAGGTAACATTCGTATTGAATTGGTCTTTACAACGGTAACTACCAATTTCAAATCAAATCAAATTTACCCATGATCTAATGTACCGACCGTTGAGCGAAATGTAACGGAAATATTTAAATCCCTATTTTTAAGGCTATTTTCAAACATTTGTGCTTCGTACGTGATATACGTACAGATTACTTCGTAACCTAAACCATATTACCAGGATGTCTCGATCGAAGTATATTTCGTGTGTAAAAGGACACAAAATTACCTTTTTTTTTTTTTTTTTTTAGATATATTTCACAAAATATTTCGTCATAAATCACAGTGATATAATTTTTTCCTGATATTGGTATAAAAGTGTTCCTTGAACATTCACGAACTCATATCTATGCGCAATGTCATAAACAAATGCCGTATGCACGATTGCAGATAGCAGAAGTCCACATAAGTGTACCTGGGCGCTCAAAGGCGACGTACCTCCCCATGTGTTCAGTGGGTCTCGCGTCGGCTGCAAGACAACGAGCCAGCAGGCGGTTAATACTCGTTTGGTAGTTTCCTCATCCATGTTCCTCCTTTTTTTTCTTGTACACGCGAGATGGCAACACACGATAGCGAGTTGTTTTTGTTAATTATTCTTTCAACCTGTACTATACGCTAGCTCACTCAGTTTGACCCCCTGTCCGCCCCCTCATGTGGGACGGTCCCCTCAAGGGTCCTAGAGGAGCCGCCGTACGAGGCTTCGGAGCTTCGACTAAGGAAGTCCCCGGACGGAAAATGAGATCAGTAATTTTAACAGGTATTCAAGAGTGAAAGTGGATAAAATAACATTCTGCGGTGCTAAGAGAAACGACAGAAAAATCTATAAATATATCTTCAGTAAAATAGTTTGATTCTATGCATATACAATGTGGATAGAAATGGCAGAATATTTTTTTCTTTCTTTCAAAATTTTCTTTCAAAAATTCACTCCTTAGTAAATTATTGTTTCTACTAATACTTACATATACTATTTTAGATAAAACGTGGTCTTAAATTAATACTATTTTGAATTAATAATGTCTAAAATCCCTTACAAATCTGTTTGGAAATCCGGAAATCCCGTAATTTTTTGGGGGGAGGGGGGGGATTTCGGAAATCTCGTAGGCTATTTTGGGTCGCGAAATCCCCTCGTATTAAACCTCCATCTCTCAAATAACAAATCTTCAATCAAATATTTTTTCCCACCATGAATTATCGTATACCAACAAATCAGTTTCAGCAAACCTATTTTTTTCTACCATGACAATGTATATTGATAAATCGGTTATTAGTAAACAACATGAACCAATAAATCGAATTTCACTTACCCCTTTTTTTTCAAACACGGCCAAACATGACACCAAAATAAGCACTACCACCCAACCTCATTCTCCTCATTCAAGAACCTTTCTCTTTATCCCCATTCTCTCACCCCCATTCTCCTCACCCCCAACATCCTCTCCTCAACCCTCACTCGTCTTCCTGCCCCCCAAGAGACGCCCCTCAGGTCCCCCGCCGTCTTATATACGCCACAAGGAGGTCGAGGAGGACCTCCAGCAGTTCAGCCACGGACACGACGGAGATCCCGATGAAGAGTCCGAAGTTCCCTCCCACGTTGCAGAGCAGAGTTTCCCACTGGAGGAGAGAGGAGGGGAGGGTGAGATGCCGCTCGGTGGGGGGGGGGGGAGGGTAGGCTGTTGGTGAATGGCGTGAGTGGATAGTTGGTGTGGATGGGTGTCGGTGGGGGTAGGTGGGTTAAAGGTGGGTGGTGATGTGTGTGTGTTTGGGGGTGGGGGTATGTCTAGGGGGGGGGGGGGGTAAAGGTGGTTGGGATGTAGGTGTGTGTGTGTATTTGTGTGTATGTGTGGTGTGTATTTGTGTGTATGATGTGTGTGTGTGCGTGGTGTATTTGTGTGTATGATGTGTGTGTGTGTGCGTGTGTGTATTTGTGTGTATAATGTGTGTGTGTGCGTGTGTGTATTTGTGTGTATGATGTGTGTGTGTGCGTGTGTGTATTTGTGTGTATGATGTGTGTGCGTGTGTGTATTTGTGTGTATGATGTGTGTGTGTGCGTGCTAGGGTCATTTTTTTTTTTTTTTTTTTTTGGGGGGGAGGCTGTGTGTATTTTTGGATGCAAAATATAGGAATAAAGTTCTGACATATGGCAATACCATGTAAGAATGAAAACAAAAAAATCAACAAAGCAAAAGCCATAACAACATATTTTTTTCAAACAAGAACTCACAAAATATGGTATTTGTTTCTCACCGTGTACGATGCAAGTTCCTCAACTACCTCGTGATCTAAGCTGTTCAGATATATGTGCAGACGAGCCGTGTTATTATCCCCGCTGCGAAAATAATAGTAATTTGAGAGGCTTAAGACAGGAATTTACAGTAGGATATCTGTTAGTGATTTAATGATGATTGCAGTAGTACGTCTGTTAGTGATTTAATGATAGTTACAGCAGTGCGTCTGTTAGTGATTTAATGATGATTGCAGCAGTACGTCTGTTAGTGATTTAATGATGATTGCAGCAGTACGTCTGTTAGTGATTTAATGATGATTGCAGCAGTACGTCTGTTAGTGATTTAATGATGATTGCAAGCAGTAACGTCTGTTAGTGATTTAATGATGATTGCAGCAGTACGTCTGTTAGTGATTTAATGATAGTTACATCAGTACGTCTGTTAGTGATTTAATGATAGTTACAGCAGTACGTCTGTTAGTGATTTAATGATAGTTACAGCAGTACGTCTGTTAGTGATTTAATGATAGTTACAGCAGTACGTTTGTTAGTGACTTAATGATAGTTACAGCAGTACGTCTGTTAGTGATTTAATGATAGTTACAGCAGTACGTCTGTTAGTGATTTAATGATAGTTACAGCAGTACGTCTGTTAGTGATTTAATGATAGTTACAGCAGTACGTCTGTTAGTGAAAATGTAATGCATTGCGGTCTTTGTGAGTGATTAAAAGGTTACAGTATGTTGTTAAGTTGAAGACTCAGTAATCTTATAGATTTAAGAGTATACGACATTGAGAATTTGATAAACTTAGCACCCCAAACAGTATGGTATGAGCAGTATTTATAATATAAATTTCTTAAATTACCTAAACTTATTCTGTGAATAGACGCACCTCTAAAGTATATTATAAAGTTATAATCAATGTAAACTTGTTAAGTTATATAAATTTATGATTACTATATAGACTTGTTATATAGTTATAATTATGATATAAACTTGAAGTTATACAAAGTTATGATTATAATAAAACGTCAAATTACACAAAGCTATAAATACAATACAATTACAAAGTTACGACTGCAATACAAACTTGTAACCACCGATAACTTACTCTGAGCAGAGGTCGGAACCCGTGTACAAGTTCTTCAAGTTCTGCGCTACAGTAAAGAACTTGAGGTTTGGGTTCGTGTAGGTTGTCTGCACATCGTATACGGTTTCTCTGCGGAGAGAGAGGGTCTTTCTGTTATTTGGTAGTGTGGGGGGGTGGGTGGGAAGAGAGAGAGAGGGAGGGGGGAGAGTGGGAAGGAGAGGGAGATGAGTGGGAAGGAGAGGGAGAGTGAGTGGGAAGAGAGAGAGGGAGAGGAGGGTGGGAAGAGGGGGAGAGAGAGAGGGGAGGTGGGAAGGAGGGGAGGGGGAGAGGGGAGGGAGGGAAGAAGAGGGAAAGGTGGGAAGAGGGGGAGGATGGGAGAGAGGGAGAGGGAGAGGGAGGGTGGGAAGGAGGGGAGAAGGGAGGTGGAAGGAGAGGGAGAAGGAGGGTGGGAAGGAGGAGGAGGGAAGAAGAGGGAAAGGTAGGAAGGAGTGGGGTGGGAGGAGGGAGGAATGAGAAGGGTGAGAGAGAGAAGGCCGGGAGAGAAGACAGACAGAGAAATAGAAAGAAAAAGAGACAGATGCACAGACACAGACAGCCAGACAGAGCAAGGAGATCATTTCAACATATGTCAATCCACAGACACTCAAGAACTCACTCGCAAGGAGACACGCAATCACACGAATCGACTCGGCTCAGGAATTCGAAGTTGACGAAATCTATGCACAGCTCTGGAACAAAAAAAAAATCTGAACTTTCCAATTTGATTACACTCCTTTTTAAATGTTAATCGATTTGGTATAGTCATTTTCATAAAATTCGGGGGAAAAACCGTGTTGATTTACTTGTGTGTGAATCTCAAAATAATAATAATAATAACGAAATTTTCATCGATTTACGTGTCGATTTACTTATGTAAATCTTTAAAAAATGATAAAAATATAATATTAATAACAATTATAATAATAATATAAGTTTTCATCAGTGTCGATTTATATGTGTATGAATCCTAAAAAGAATGAATAAAGAAAAAAAATAAATAGATGAATGAATATAATGATAACTATTATCATTATTATTATTATCAATATTACTATCATCATCATTATTATTATTATCAATATTACTATCATCATTATCATTATTATCAATATTACTATCATCATCATTATCATTATTATCAATATTACTATCATCATCATTATCATTATTATCAATATTACTATCATCATCGTTATTATTATTATCAATATTACTATCATCATTATCATTATTATCAATATACTATCATTCATTATCATTATTATCAATATTGCTATCATCATCATATTATCAATATTACTATCATCATCATCATCATTATCATTATTATCATATTACTATCATCATCATTATTACTACTATAATCATCATCATTATTATTATCAATTATATATATTCATCATCATCATTCATATTATCACTACTATAATCATTCATCATTATCATTTTATCAATATTACTATCATATCATCACCATTATTACTACTACAATCATCTATTATCATTATTATCAATATTACTATCATCATCATCATTATTACTACTATAATCATCATCATCATCATTATTATCAATATTACTATCATCATCATTATCATTATTATCAATATTACTATCATCATCATCATCATCATTATTACTACTATAATCATCATCATTATCATTATTATCAATATTACTATCATCATCATTATTACCATAAGCATCATCATTATCATTATAATTGCTATAACAAATATAACAACAACGTAAACTAAACAACGAAAGCGGCAGCTCACTATCGTCGATGTCGAAGTAGGAGCAGCGTCTCGCCGGCCTCCTTCGCCACTCCTTCATGAACCTGTAGGAGGGGCTCTGGCCACGCGTGCAATTGCACTGGTTCCAAAACATCTTCTCGAGACACCACTTCCTGCACGTCTGGGGAAATGGGGGTGGGGGGAGGGGGGAGGAAGACAGTGTGGGTAAGTTATATGATGTTTATATGTTTGTGTTTTTTCGAATACGAGCTTAAAGGCTGTTCGTGAGTCAATAGGTATCGTATTTGGTTTATAATTGTGTGTGTGTATACAAAACATGCGGCTTAAAAGAGATATATAATGTTTATATGAACTATAATTCAAATCTCAGGGATGGTAAACATTAAATGCAAACGATATAAGTATGAAGAAGCCACATAATGGCGTTCATGATTTTTATCAAACCTTTGTCGTTGTTTTTTTTTTTCTTTCTTTCTTTTTTTTCTTTTTTGCACATAATGGCGTTCATGATTTTTATCCTTTTTTTTTTCTTTCTTTTTTTTGGGGGGGTCTGCTGAAAAACGCAGATCCTGATATGCGATGTCCTCTATAAACCCCTACATTGATATTCTATGAAAAGCATGAATAATACCACAATAATGTCTATTTTTATGATACTTTAATTCCAATCTGAAGTAAAAGAACAATGCTTATATTTCTATCATATCGAAGGAAACTATAAAAAAAAATATGTTGATTCTTCCAGTAAAAAAATCCTACATACAAAATGCATTAAAATCAAAGCACTCTAAAACTTCCCCTTCCCCTTAAGTTCACTTAACTGAGGAAGGAGAGGAATAGTTAATCCCACACAACCCAATGCCAAAAAAAGCTGAAATCGCTGTTGTAACCGCATGAAAACAAGCCTATATATGCGAGTCCAAAGGGTCTACACCACCTCC
>NW_020871916.1:222638-225138 GCF_003789085.1 Penaeus vannamei
ATCAAAATGCGTTTTTTTTTCCTTTCAAAATAAAATTAGGCGCCATGACACCTCCTCGAGTTGCTACTGATCCCGTAATTTGTGTGACGTCATCAAAATGCGTTTTTTTTCCTTTCAAAATAAAATTAGCGCCATGACACCGTCCTCGAGTTGCTACTGATCCCGTAACTTTTGTGACGTCATCAAAATGCGTTTTTTTTTCCTTTCAAAATAGAATTAGGCGCCATGACACCTCCTCGAGTTGCTACTGATCCCGTAACTTTTGTGACGTCATCAAAATGCGTTTTTTTTCTTTCAAAAATAGAATTGGCGCCATGACACTCCTCGAGTTGCTACTGATCCCGTAACTTTTGTGACGTCATCAAAATGCGTTTTTTTTCCTTTCAAAAAATAAAATTAGGCGCCATGACACTCCTCGAGTTGCTACTGATCCCGTAACTTTTGTGACGTCATCAAAATGCGTTTTTTTCCTTTCAAAAATAAAATTAGCGCCATGACACCTCCTCGAGTTGCTACTGATCTCGCCTTCCCTTCCTCCGTCAGCTGCGTCGTTCGCTTCCGCTTGTGAATCCGCCTTTGTGCCTTTTTTTTTTTTTTTTTTTTTTTATCACTGCGGTTTTTATCCGAACTTATGCTTTTATCTCATCTTTTTTATCTCTCTCTTTTTTTTTTTTTTTTTTTTTTTTTTATTGTCACTGTGGGTTTATCCGAACTTGTGCCTTTTATCTTTATCTTTTTATGTCTTTATCTTTTTATCAGGGCTTAGCCTTTTTTTCGCATTTATGCATATTATACTCATTCATTATATTCATTCATCTTGATCTTTTTTTTATCCGCGTTCATTTTTCACCCTTATTTTTCTCTTTCTGTTCTATGCTTTTATGTTAATTTTTCTTATTTCCTCATTTATATTTGTCTATTCACTTTTTATCTGCATCTTATTTAACATATATATATATATATATATATTATATATATATAATATATATTATATATATATAATTATATAATATAATATATTATATTATATATATATGTATAATTATAATAATATATATTATATTATATTATTTATATATATATATATATATATATATATATATATATATATATTTATTCTTTTGAATGATAATCTTTATTTATCCGCACACGCCTATTTTCCGTCAGGTAAACATATATATATTTTCGACACTTTATCCAAGATGAAGGCTATCTATCTCTCTCTCTTTATCTATCTACTCTCTCTCTCTCTCTCTCTCTCTCTCTTCTCTTTCTCTTTCTCTCTTTCTCTCTCTCTCTCTCTCTCCTCTCTCCTTTCTCTCTCTCTCTCTCTCTCTCTTCTCTCTTCTCTTCTCTCTTCTCTCTCTCTCTCTTCTCTTCTCTCTCTCTTCTCTCTCTCGTCTCTCTCTCTATCAGCTTTCTGAATTCTAAGAAGGTTCCTCCATCCATTAGCTATCTGTCCATCTATCCATCTCTCTCCCTGCGTCTCACATTCAACATCAACTCCTCCATCCATCTCTCTCTCTCATTATCTATCCATCAATCTATCATCTACCTGTCCATCTCTCCCTGACTATCTATCTTTCTATGGGCATTATATATCCATCATTCTATTATCTACCTGTCCATCTCCTCCCTGATATCTATCTTTCTATTATTATTGTCCATTCATTCTCTTATCTACCTGTCCATCTCTGCCTGACTATCTATCTTTCTATGACATTATCTATCCATTCTTTCTATTATCTACCTGTCCATCTCTGCCTGCCTATCTATCTTTCTATGACATTATCTATCCATCATTCTATTATCTCCCTGTCCATCTCTCCCAGACTATCCATCTTTCTATGACATTATCTATTTATCAATCTATTATCTCCCTGCCCATCGCCTCTCTCCAACTCTCTTTGTTTATCTATTCATCAATCTATCTATCTACCTGTCCATCAATCTCTCTCTCTTTATCTATCCATCAATCTATCTATCTCCCCATCAATCCATCTACCTGTCCATCCATCAATCTCTCTCTCTCCCTACCTGTGACCCCCAGAGCGGCCTGCGTCTGACCCTCAACATCAACGCCTCTCTCCTTATCTATCCATCAATCTATCTATTCCCCATCAATCATCCATCTACCTGTCCACCAATCCATCTACCCATCAATCAATCCATCTACTGCTCCATCATGTACCTGTCCACCAATCCATCTATCTATCCATCAATCAATCCATCTACCTGTCCACCAATCCATCTATCTATCCATCAATCAATCCATCTACCTGTCCACCAATCCATCTACCTGTCAACCAATCCATCTATTTATCCATCAATTCAATCCATTACCTGTCCCAATCCATCTACCTGTCCACCAATCCATCTACCTGTCCAAATCCATCTATCTATCATCAATCAATCCATCTACCTGTCCACCAATCCATCTACCTTCCACCAATCCATCTACCTGTCCATCAATCTCTCTCTCTCCCTACCTGTGACCCCA
>NW_020871916.1:240138-247638 GCF_003789085.1 Penaeus vannamei
CGGGGGTACGTGTGGAGGGGTGGGGGGTACGTCTGTTGGTGGGGGGGTGGAGGGGGTACGTGTTGAAAGAGAGGGGGCTGAGGGTACGTGGGTTGGGACGGGGTACGTGTGGAAGGGGGGTTGGGGGAGTGCCGTGTTGATGGGGGTGTGTGGGGGATGTGGGGGGGGGTAAGGGTGTTTTGTGTTGGGGGGGGGGGGCGTGTCTGGTGTGTGTGTGTTTGTTTGTTTGTGTTTGTTTGGTTTGTGTGTGTTTTGTGTTGTTTGTTTTACGTGTGTGTGTGTGTCTAATCCGTGTGCGTTTGTGTGTGTGTGTGTCTATCCGTGTGCGTTTGTGTGTGCGTGTTTGTGTCTGTATGTGTTTGCGTGGGTGCCGATACCCGTCCGTCATCGATTGAAGTACACGAGAACACATACACTTCCGTGAGTACATTCAGGTTTACATGTACAATGATGATCTCTAGATAACTGCGTCACTGTCTAATTTGCGTGAGTTTATGTGCACGAAAAGGTGAGGACGACAAATTTGCGACCTACATCAGCCAACCCACTCATGTCATGTACGCAAACGTGTCAAATGTACTGTACATACACCAGCAAAACGCTTTTCTATCTATTGATCTAACTGTCTAAGTTAGTCGACCATACACGCATGAAAAAGTATATAAACAACAACAAAACTCTATCTATCTACTTACTTATCTATCTACCTATCTATTGATCTATCTGTCTAAGTTAGTCAACCATACACGAATGGAAATGCATATAAACAACAACAAAACTCTATCTATCTACTTACTTATCTATCTACCTATCTATTGATCTATCTGTCTAAGTTAGTTACACGATGGAAAAAGTATATAAACAACAACAAAAGTCTATCTATCTACTTGCTTATCTATCTACCCAAGATATTCACTTAAACACACAC
Source organism: Penaeus vannamei (assembly GCF_003789085.1). Lineage (NCBI taxonomy): Eukaryota > Metazoa > Arthropoda > Malacostraca > Decapoda > Penaeidae > Penaeus > Penaeus vannamei. The sequence goes on from NW_020871916.1 coordinate 241,067, forward strand.
ATTCGTAAGTTTTTCTCTCTGTTTTTCCCTGTCCACTTGTACGACTATAATTGACCCTTTTAACAAACCAATGATAATAATAACAATAATAATATTGATAATAATACTGATAATACTGATAATGATAATAGTAATATTAGTGATATTGCTAATGAAAATAACAACAATGATAATAAGATTATAATGAAATAAAAATCAAAAATAAGAATGATACTTATGATAATAAACAGAGTAAAGAAATAAAAAAAATGAAAAAATATATAATAATGTTAATAAAGAAAATAAATAATGATAAAAATAATAACAAAGAATACAAATAAATAACAATAATCAAAATAACAGCAATAACAACAATAACGATAATTCCAAAAACCTCACCGTTGTAGGAATCGTAGTCCCCGTAGTCGTACTGGTCCCCGAAGTAGTCTGGAACCCCGCCGGCGCCGTAGTGGGTGCTGTAGCCGAGGCCGTCGCAGGATTTGGCTGTTGGAGGGAGAGGGAGAAGGAGTAGGAGGTCCTTGGTCTGTCTGTTTGGTTTCATATATCTGTTTTTTTTCTGTTTTTTTTTTTTTTTGGGGGGGGCGGGGTTTGTTTGTTTGTCTGTCAACTGTTTTTTCTGTTTGTTTGTTTTTTTTTTTTTTTGGGGGGCGAGGGTTTGTTTGTTGTTTGTTTGTTCAATTTTAGTCACTCTGCTCTGCCTTCTTCCTATACTCCCTGTCTTGTAGTCCCTCCCTATTCCTATACTTTTCCCCTTTCTATCCCCTATCCTTCCCCCTACTTCTCCTTCTCCCAACCTCCTCTCCTCCTCTCACCCTCTCTCCTCTTCTCTCTCCCTCTCCTCCCCTTTCCTCCCTTCCTCCCTCCCACCTTTTTACTCATCCCTCCCCTCTCTCTCCCTCCTTTTTCCTCCCTTCCTCTCATTGTCTTACTCTCTCCCTCCCTCTCCTCACTATCTCTCCTCCCTCTCCCTCACCCTTACTTTCTCATCTCCCCCCCTTTCACTCATCCCTCTCCTCTTACTCTTTCACTCTCTCCAACCCTCTCCCCACCTTCTCCCTCCCTCTCCTCCTCCCTCCCTCTCCCTCCCTCTCTCCCTCTCTCCCTCCTCCCTCCCTCCCTCTCCCTCTCTCCCTCTCTCCCTCCTCCTCCCTCCTCTCCCTCCTCCCTCCCACCCTCTCCCTCTCTCTCTCCCTCTTCCCCTCCCTCCCACCCCCCATCTCCCTCCCTCCCTCTCTCTCTCCACCTCCCTACCCACCCCCTCCATCTCCCTCTCCTCCCTCCCTCCCCCTCCCTCTCTCCCACCCCCTCCCTTCTCCTCCCTCATCTCCACCCCTCCCTCTTCTCCACCCCCACCCTCCCTCTCTCCCACCCTCCTCTCCCCCCCCCCTCCCACCCCTCCCTCTCCCTCCATCTCCCACCTCCTCCTCCCTCTCCTCTCTCCCTCCCTCCCACCCCCTCCCTCTCCCTCTCTCCCTTCCCACCCCCTCTCTCCCTCTCCCTCCCTCCCACCCCCTCCCTCTCTCCCTCTCCCTCCTCCCCTCCCTCCCTCTCCCTCCCTCCCCTCCCCCCCCCCCTCTCCTCCTCTCCTCTCTCCCACCCCCTCCCTCTCCCTCCCACCCCCCTCCCTCTTCCTCTCTCCCACCCCCTCCCTCTCCTCCCCTCCCACCCTCTCCTCTCCCCTCCCCTCCCTCCCCCTCCTCTCCCCATCCTTCTCCCTCTCCCCTCCCCCCACCCCTCCCTCCTCCCTCTCTCCCTCCCTCTCCCTCCCTCCTCCCACCCTCTCCCCCTCCCTCCTCCCTCTCCCTCCCCCCTCTCTCCCACCTCTCCCCTCCTCTCTCCTCTCTCCCTTCCCCCCCCTCCTCCCTCCCTCCCTCTCCCTCTCTCCCTCTCTCCCTCCCTCCTTCCACCCTCTCTCCCTCCTCCTCCTCCCTCTTCTCCTCTCACCGTTGATCAAAGTTTCCGCCTCGAGCTCCACCAACTCCCATCTCCACCTCCTCCTTCCCTCTCCTCCTCTCCTCCCACCCCTCCTCCCACCCTCCCCTCTCTCCTCCCACCCTCCTTCCCTCCAACCCTCTCTCCCTCCATCTCCCACCCCCTCCCTCTCCTCTCTCCCTCCCTCTCCCTCCTCCCTCCAACCCTCCCTCCCCCCCTCTCTCTCCCTCCCTCCTCCCTCCCCCTCCCTCTCCCTCCCTCCCTCTCCTCCACCCCTCCCTCCAACCCTCCCTCTCCCCTCTCCCTCCCTCCCTCCCTCCCTCTCTCCCTCCTCCTCCCTCTCCCTCCTCCCTCTCACCGATCGAAGTCCGCCTCGAGCTCCACCAAATGCTCCCACACGGACCCCTTGGGCACGGAGTCCTTCAGGGGGAAAGGGTTGAGGTTGCAGACCGTGATGGCTGGGTATTCGGTGATGGTTTCGTGGACGACCTGTGGGGGAGAAGGGGGAGGGGGGAGGGTTAGAGGAACGACCTGTGTGGGGAGAGGGGGACGAGGGGGGGAGATGGACGGACCTGTGGGGGAGAAGGGGAGGGTGAAAGGTTTAGATTGGATGACTGTGGGGAAAAAGGGAGGGAGAAAGGGTTAGATGGACGACCTGTGGGGGGAAGAGGGGGGGGAGATGGAGCACCTTGTGGCGGGTTGTGGTGTATGGAGATGGACGGTGGGGAGGAGTGGAGGGAGGGAAGGGTTAGATGGACGACCGTGGGGAGAGGGGGGAGGGTTAGATGGACGACATGTGGGGAGAGGGGGGGGGGGGGTAGAAACGACCTGTGTGGGGGGGGGGAGGGGGAGATGGGACGCTGTGGGGAGTGGTTTAAAAGGATGTAGTGTGGGGAGAGGGGGAAAGGAGAGACGGAGTGGGGGGAGAGGGGGGGGAAGGTTAGATGGACGACCTGTGGGGAGAAGGAGGGGGGAAGGGTAGATTGGACGACCTGTGGGGAGGGGGGGAGGGGGAAAGGCTTAGATGGACGACCTGGTGGGGGAGAGGGGGGAAGGGGGGGGGTAGATGGACGACTCTGGTGGGAAGGGGGGAGGGGAAGGGTTAGATGGACGGACCTGTGGGGGGAGAGGGGGGGAAGGCGGGAGATGGACGACCTATGTGGGGAGTGGGGGGAAAGGGTTAGATGTGGTAAAAGAAAGGTTGGAGAGAATGGTGGGGTGTGGGACTTGTGGGAAAGAGAGGATGTTTCCTGGACGACCTGTGGGGGAGTGTGTGGGGTAAAATGGATGACTTGTGGGGGAGTGTGGAAAAAAGTTCAGATGGACGACCTGTGGGAGTGTGGAAAAGGGGAGGATGTGAAGGCTTAAGTGTGGTGCTTTCGTCTACGACCTGTGGAGGGATGGGGAAAAGAGTTAAGTGTGGAGGGGAAAGGAAGGGTTAAATGAACTTGTGTGGGAGTGTCGCCAGGAAAAAGTTCGGTGGACGACCTGTGTGGGAGTGTGGGAAGGGAGGGAACGCTTGAGTGTGGGAAGGGAGGGAAAGGTGAGTTGGGAAAGGGGGGAAGGCGTGAGTGTGGAAGGGAGGGAAAAGCTTGAGGGAGCGCTTGAGTGTGGGAAGGGAGGGAAAGCTTGATGTGTGGGAAGGGAGGAAGGCGTGATGTGTGGGAAGGGAGGGAAGGCGTGATGTGGGAAGGGAGGGAAGGCGTGAGTGTGGGAAGGGAGGAAAGGCGGAGTGTGAAGGGAGGAAGGCGATGGAAGTGTGGGAAAGGGAGGGAAGGCGTGAGTGTGGGAAGGGAGGGAAGGCGTGAGTGTGGGAAGGGAGGGGAAGGGGACGTGAGTGTTGGGAAGGGAGGAAGCTTTGTGGGGAAGTGTGGGAAGGAGAGTTGGAAGGGAGGAAGCTTGAGTGTGGGAAGGGAGGGAAAGCTTGAGTGTGGGAAGGAGGGAAGAAATTGGTGAGGGAAAGGCGTGAGTGTGGGAAGGGAGGGAAGGCGTGAGTGTGGAAGGGAGAAAGGCTGAGTGTGGGAAGAGGGAAGGCGTGAGTGTGGGAAGGGAGGGAAAGCGTGAGTGTGGGAAGGGAGGGAAGGCGTGAGTGTGGGAAGGGACGTGCAGGTGGGAAGGGAGGGAAGGCGTGAGTGTGGGAAGGGAGGGAAGGCGTGAGTGTGGGAAGGGAGGGAAGGCGTGAGGTGGAAGGAGGAAACTGTGGGAGGAGGGAACGCTTGAGTGTGGAAGGGAGGGAAGGCGTTGAGTGTGGGAAGGGGGGAAGCGTGAGTGTGGGAAGGGGGAGGCGTGAGTGTGGAAGGGGGAACTTGAAGTTGTGGTGGAAGGGAGGGAGGGTGATGTGGGAAGGGAGGAAGCTGAGTGTGGGAAGTGTGTGGGAAGGGAGGGAAGGCGTGAGTGTGTGGGAAGGGAGGAAAGGCTTGAAAGTTTGAGGAAAGGAGGAGCTTGAGTGTGGGAAGGAGGGAAGGCGTGAGTGTGGGAAGGGGAGGGAACTTGAGTGTGGGAAGGGACGAGTGTGTGTGAGGAAGGGAGGGAACTTGCCTTGAGTGTGGGAAGGGGAAGGAGTGTGGGAAGGGAGGAAAGCTTGAGTGTGGGAAGGGAGGGAAAGCTTGAGTGTGGGAAGGGAGGGAAAGCTTGAGTGTGGGAAGGGAGGGAAGGCGTGAGTTGTGGGAAGGGAGGGAAGCTTGAGTGTGGGAAGGGAGGGAAAGCTTGAGTGTGGGAAGGAGGGAACGCTTGAGTGTGGGGAAGGAGGGAAGGCTTGAGTGTGGGAACGCTTGAGTGTGGGAAGGGAGGAAAGCTTGAGTGTGGGAAGGGAGGAAAAGCTTGAGTGTGGGAAAGGGAGGGAAAGCTTGAGTGTGGGAAGGGAGGGAAAGCTTGAGTGTGGAAGGTGAGTGGGAAGGAGGGAAAGGGAAGGGAGGGAAAGCTTGAGTGTGGGAAGGGAGGGAAGGCGTGAGTGTGGGAAGGGAGGGAAGGCTTGAGTGTGGGAGGGAAGGGAAAGCTTGAGTGTGGGAAGGGAGGGAAAGCTGAGTGTGGGAAGGGAGGGAAGCTTGAGTGTGGGAAGGGAGGAAGGCTGAGTGTGGAAGGGAGGGAAAGCTTGAGTGTGGGAAGGAATGAAAGCGTTAGGTTGGGAAGAGAATGAAGTGTGATGCTTTCGTGGACGACCTGCGATGACGACCTGGTGTGGGAAGGGCTTAAGAAATAAGGAATAGGGGGAAAAGAGTGAGAGAGAGAGTGGGAGAGGCGAGGAGATGGGAAATAGAGCAGGAGAGGAAAGGGTGAGGGAGGGTTTGAAGGAATAAGGAGAGGGGAATAGAGAGTGAGGGAGAGAAAGGGATAGGAGAGGCAGCGGGGAAGGGAGGGGAAAAGGGAAATAAGAGGAAGGGATAGGAGGATGGGAAAGGGTAAGAAGATAGGAAGAGGAGGAAGGAAAAGGGGAAAAGATAGGGAGCGAGGAAGGGAGAGGACAGCAAAGAATAAGGGAATAGTGGAAGGAGGAGAGGGTAGGAAGAGGGGAGAGGAGGGAGAAAGGGATAGAGGGTGGGAGGGGAGGGGAGGGATAGGGGGTAGGAGGAAGAGAGGAAGGGGGCTAAATATGGAAAGGGGGGGAGATGAGAAATAAGAAATAAAGGGAAAATAGAATGAAAGAAAAAGAGGAAGGGAGGAATTTCAAACAAACACAAATATGCATTTTGCGTGAAACAAGTGGAGTAAACATTTGAATTGATATAATAAAAGAAAAAAAACACTCTACCGTGTTGATACTATGGTGCAAGAATCCACAATGCACAAACAGATTTATTGAAATGAATAATAAACTATTTCAATCAATAAAACTAATGTGTGCTTTATGGGTTCTTCTACCAACTTGATACATTTATATATATATATATATATATTATATATATATATATATATATATATAATATATATATATATATATATATATATATATATATATATATATAATATATATATAATATATATATGACATATATATATATATATATATATATATATATATATATATATATATATAATATATATATATATATATATATATATATATATAATATATATACATATATATATATATATATATATATATATATATATACATATATATATATATATATATAAATATATATATATATATATATTATATATATATATATATATATATAATAAAACTTTACGAAATGAGGAATAAAAGGGAGAAATTGATAAACAAAATGATGTTTGTCCAACGAGAAAGGACTGGATAAACAAGTAAACAATAAATATACCTTACGAGAAACAAGGAAAAGTGGAAAGACGAGTAAACAAAAGACAAAAATATATCTAAAGAGAAAGAAGGAATGGGCAAAAATAAGAAAACGAACGAAAAGGAAAGCAACGGAGAGAAAGAAAAATGTAGAGTAACTTAATGGAAACTTATTATATAAGAAAAAAGATGTATTTACAAAAATAAAGAGGGAAGAAATACGTTAAAAAAACGAAGGCAGTAGAAAGTATTGTGGAAAAAGAATCGAATAAATATAAACAGATAAACAGAGAATCTAGTGAGAGAAAAAAAAAAAGAAAACAGAGAAAGAAAAGGAAATATAAAAAAAAAAAAAGAAGAAAGGGAAGGTACAGGGAGAGCA
>NW_020871916.1:265138-272638 GCF_003789085.1 Penaeus vannamei
GTGTGAGTATATAAATTTAAAGTGCAGCTTGTAAGACTAATGTAATGATATGTATCAAATATTTTCAGGCATTATATAACTTGACACTGCCTGAATGGACCCATGATGTTCTCCCAGCCATGAAGGAACTTTCTGACTTCAGCTTTGAAATTGTGGCTTTGTCCGAGGAACTGAAACGGTTAAGAGCTGGTGAGTATAATGAGCTTCAAGATAATCATTGAAATGTTGCAATTCAGGGAATCAGATTTGGAAAGGATGATCATTTCAGCTCGACGTTCCATTTTCATTATGTAAAAGAGGAGAAATAGGTCTTAAAAAGGCTTTCTCAATGTATTGCTGTTTGATTAATCACAGAGAAAATGTCTTGTGTGCTGTTACTTGCTGAAATTTGATAAATTTAGGAAGTTTTTTATAGCATTTTTCTCAAAATGGATCTTTATGTCACTGGTCCTCCTTGTTTTCAGCCAGCTCTAGTGTGTGTGTGTGTGTGTGTGTGTCTGTGTCTGTGTCTGTCTGTGTCTGTGTCTGTGTCTGTGTGTCTGTGTTGTACATGCATTTATGAATATACATATATATATATATATATATATATATATATATATATATATATATATATATATATATATATATATATATATATATTATGTCTCTTTTAAAGCAAAAGTGTCATATTCTAGGTCCAATAATTGGGGAAATGGGCAAGAACATGCGGGAGAAAGCAGCCGGCAACACACCACAGCAGAAAATGTTTATGTATTCAGCCCATGACACAACATTGGCACAGCTACTCCTCGGCTTGGGTGTATTCAACAATGTGGCTCCACCCTATGCCACCACGTTCATTATTGAACTGCACAGGCATAATGAGAATGAACATTATGTTAAGGTATTATTGTTAAATGGATTCTCTGTTTGTCCGTGTCTGTCTACGTCTCTCTCTCTCTCTCTGTGATTGTGTCTCAGTCTTGTCTCTCTGTGTCTGATTCTTTTTCCCTATCTTTGTTTCTCTGTCTGTCTTTGTCTTCTTCAGCATTGTTTATTGTTTATCATAAAATATAACATGAGTATGAAGCCAGATATATTTAAGAGTGAGAGGAAAGTGAGAGCCATGATCTGGAAATCAAAATTTAGCAGTTTAATCTCATATGTGATTTTTCTTTCATTTTTTCAATAAAACAATGATAGTTGATAGTGATTATACTAGCATAGAGAAGAAAAGTAGATGATATTAGTTAACTGCTGCAATGTTATCAAACTAGCCTATCTACTGTAGTTTTCTTTTTCGATTTTGTTGGCATGTAAATGGCATGACAAGTGTTTAGCCACTAAGGAGCTATGTGATCCCACCTGATTTCTCCCCTCCTTGAGTTTTCAGAAAAATGTTGTTTTCTTCACTATAACCATTAATGTTGATGTTTTTATTATCATGAATGACATGAGTATTAAGATGTTATTAGTAATACTGATAACAATGAAAAATAAGAAATAGGTGAGATAGGTAGCACTAGTAATTGAGTCCTTGGTGTTTAATCAAATTGAAAAAATTGTATGGTTGTACCATATAGTAAGAATTGAAACATCAAACAGAGTTCTATATCTCACTGTAGACATGAGTTTATGTAAAGTCTTCATAGTCTTTACATAAAGTTAATAATTGATGTATGTACTCTCTCTCCCTGTCTGTTATCCAGATGTTCCTCCGTAATGACACCAAAATTATTGACCCACCCTATGAGCTCCACCTGCCAGGCTGTCCTGAGCCATGCACCCTCGATGATTGGCTAAGCATCACTAGTCAGGTTGTGCCGGAGGATTGGGCTGCTGAGTGCAATGCTGATGAGGACGTGGTTGAAATGGCAACTGAGACATTAGTTGGTAGGTTTGTCGGCCCATTTGTTTCTGCTTCCAGCACAGGTAACGAGTGGGAGACACCTGGAACTGATACAGTTGCGTGTAGCAGATTGTAGATTACTACATAAATGATATGGTCATTGTGGCATGGAATATTCAGTATTTTTTCTTTGTTTAACCTTGTCTTTGTAAGTATATTTAAGTAAAGCATATTCTCATTTACAATTGTAGAAGGTAAGCATAAGCGCATGCAGCAGATATCTGTTGGTATTCATTGGTATTTTCCTGACTTGATTTTTTTTACTGATTCACAGTTGGTATTTATCATAGTAATATTATTGCTTTTGTGATTATTTTTTGCCATTATAATTATCATATAATTTTGATTTCTGCTGCCCTTCAGAGGGTAAAAAATTAAAAAATCTGGGACCAGCTTCAACATTCTGCCGTATTAGTAAGAGCCAAAGAGGACCTAACCTTTGATATGTCTCATAGAACTAACCTTTGTGCTTAATATACTTATTTACTTTGTGTCATACCTTAAAGGAAATGAGTTATTATGGATAGTAAAAGCAGGGGACGACATATAGTATTTGGCTTTGTACTAACAATAATAGAATCATAACTATAAAGAATGCAAGAAAAATATCTGAGTTTGAAATCTATTGATACTGTGAGAACAATATAGGAACTTTGTTTTGTATAATGTAAAATGTATGATATATGATTAGGAACTTGTGTTTGTATAATATAAGATGTATGATATATGATTAAAACTAAGAAAATGCATGAAAAGAATATTAAGCAGAAACAAAAAGACGATGATTTTATGTTGTGATAGCTCATTGATTCATTTCTCTATGGTTCTTTTGGGTTCCATCGCGTACCGGATTTCAACAACAGTGCCAACCGTCCCCAAGGAGTTTTAGGAGAAACATTAATGTGCGTTTGCTCAGTTTGCGAAATGAAAGGAATGAAAACCCCTCTCCCTCTCCATATTGAACTGTAATTTTGTTCTAAAACTTTTATTCCCATTTTTATTAGGATTTCTTTAACTGGGTTATACCTTCCATTCTGTTAGTAAACCCTCTGGAATTCAGGTTATCAATATCTAATCAAAGTCTATGCTTATCTTCTCTGTCTTCAAGTTCTTGCAACAGTTCTGATTTTTCATACATTTTCTCTTTTATTTTTCATTTCATCCAAGTATATTTCTCATTCATGTACCTGGGTTAAGACTGGTAAAAAAAAATCTAGTGTACACAAAACAGATTTATTAAAAGATAAAAAAAAACAGGTTTAAAATCTAGTTTGATTCTATCATCAGGTCTGAAGAGGTGTATTTCAAAACTTGTTTCAGTGAACTAGTTTTTTTTATAGTTGGTTTTTCAACTATTGTATTAGTATGATAAAGTGTTCTGTTATTGGTATGGTTGTTTCACGTGTTCTTGATAAGTGTGGGCTTAAGATACTTCAGAAGATTTGCATAGTAATTGCTTCTTTCTTCCTTTCTTTCTTTCTCGTTTTTTACTAGTGTTGTTTTATGGGTGCATTATTAGTAATCCTTTTTATTAAGAAAATCAGTTGGGGAAAAACTATATAACCTTAAGTATAAACTAAAATATTTCAAAGAATATTTCCGATGTTTAACCTCTTGAACGGTCTTGCTCCTTTCCTGACTGCAGTTATACTTAACCTTTACACTTAATAGCCTTTCTCAAAAGTTGTATCAGCTAGCCATATCAAGACATTAAAATCATTCTTACAGCTGCGTACTTGCTCACTAAAATCAAGTTGGAAAACTGGCTTGATTTTGCAGAAAATATCTTGCACTGCCCTCAGGAACTATAAGGAGCTAGCGCATAAGTCAGGCGCAGTAAATGATTGTTTTGTTTGTTTGTCTATCAAAAGCCCCTTGCAAGACTTAGCACATCTAGCAACACATCTGGCCTTCCTTTCCAGCAACGTTTAGATCACTGTAGTGTAGAAGAAAGAGAAAGAGGAGTAGCGAGGAGAATCTATGTGAATCATAAAAGGCTAATAGTAATATCACAGAAGCATAAACTGCACACTTTGCTTAACCATTCATGAAAAGCTTTAAAAGATTTCTCATCCTTTCCAAAGGGACTTGAGAGATATGATCATGCCATCTGGTAGATAGCCAAGCAATTAATAAACTTTTTAAAGAAGCAGCCATATGATTAACACTGGAACTACTCATAGTCTCACATTTTCATAAAGAATGAAGAGAGTATAGTTCTTCAGATCACAAATATTGACTAGTAAAATTACTGCTTAATGACAGCACTGATGTTGTAATTAAAAATGTTTGGTATGGTGATAAGAAACTGAAAAGTTTTCACTTTTCCAGAGGTCCAAAAATGCAAAGATTAAGTGATGCTTATCTCAGTTGTCTCTGTTGCTATTCATTTCATAAATATACCTTCAGGATTGATTGCATTGATAATGGGTTTGTTGATATTCGGTAGCTGTTAATACAAAACAAAACAAAAAATACCAAAAAAAAAAAAGTGAAATCCAATGACTAATTCACCCACAGATGCTTGTAAATTGTAGCATATATGTATTATATTTTGTAAATCCTGTAGATTTAGTCCTAAGTGAGTTTTCATGAGTAGTTTCCATTAAACCCAGTTTCGACTAAATGGAGTGTTTACTATAACTTGAAATTATATGCATGGATGTGTTTTTACTAACAGATTTTTACAGAGGTATGTATTGCATCATTTTTATTTTTTATGTGGAAAAACAAAACAAAAAATAAATTAAAGGGCTCAGTTTCATGCTTCAAAAGAATATAGCTTTTTATTTTAATGTGTGTTTACTATTTAGAAATTCAGTAAACCTCTAGCTTTTGATCATACTCCCACTCCCACTCCCTTATGTTCACTAGGTTACACACGGACATATTCATAAACTCGCTCTCTTTTTGTGCTTATCCGTTCACAGCATACAAAAACCTCCCTGTATATTTAATGTATTTCAAGTTTGTTTACCTTGTTTTTCTCTCCCTGCAGCCATCTCAGTAGCTGTCTTCCTGGGCATTCTTCTTCTTCTCCTGGTCATCTTCAATTTGTGCCAGTGGAAACAATCAAAGCATTTCAACTACCAAGCCGTCCCAAACAACTTTTCGTAGTGCTAGGTTCCTCGGAGAGTGAAAACCTGATGCTTGCTCACACGGAAGGAAGGGCTGTGCAAAATGGAATTCTGTCATCAAAGCGTTTTACAGATGAGTGAATGGAATTTAAAGGAAAGGATTGGTGGACTTTAACCCTTGTGATAAAAAGAAGAAAAAAAACAAGTACACAGTGTGAGGTGTTTTGAATCAGTTAAGTGGGTACGACATGTTTTCACATCCTGGAATGAAAAAGTTTGTAAATGTTACTGGAACATTTCATTTATCTCTAAGTAATATTTTAGAAGTTTCGCGAGATTATATATTTCTATATACATAATGCACTGAATGAGATTTTATTGTAAGTTAACCTTTGTGCCTCTTTTATTTAGTCTGCCAAATGTAGCTGCAAGTATTTTTATAATGTTTCTCTTTTTTCATAATTGTTTAGTTATATCAGTGGTTTTCTTAAGATTAAGTATGGATGGAGGTAAAAGTTTTAACTTCTGAAAATTCCAGATTGATTCATATAATTTTTTAAGTACATTGTTGATGATTAATTTTCTCCTTTTTTCATTCAGTGGAAGAACAAATTCAATTTTAAGTACCATTGGAACTTAGTCATATTTTTTAAATATAATAGATCAATGTAGATCAATGCTAGTAAGTTCAATTTTCCGTGACTGCCATACAGTGAAGGGATTCCTTGTAGGTTTTCTCCACAGCATTACAGGAAATGCTTTCGTCTTTCAAAACTTCATTATGCAGTGTTGTTTCTAGTGATCAAAACCAGTGCCAGTGATTATTGCTAGTATTATACAAGGGAAGGGTTTTTTGCTGTTAGTATTTTCGCTTGCTTGCCATCGCTCATTTTTCCTCTCTCTCTCTCTCTCTCTCTCTCTCTCTCTCTCTCTCTCTCTCTCTCTCTCTCTCTCTCTCTCTCTCTCTCTCTCTCTCTCTTTCTCTCTCTCTCTCTCTCTCTCTCTCTCTCTCTCTCTCTCTCTCTCCCTCCTCCCTCTCCCCTCCTCCTCTTTCCCTCTCTCCCTCTCTCCTCTCTCCTTCCCTCTCCTCTCTTCCTTCTCCCTCTCCCTCTCCCTCTCTCCTTCCCTTCTCTCTCCCTCTCTCCCTCTCCCTCCCTTCTCCCTCTCCCTCTCTCCCTCTCTCCTCTCTCTCCCTCCCTCTCCCTCTCTCCCTCCCTCTCCCTCTCACCCTCTCTCCCTCCCTCTCCCTCTCACCCTCACCTCACCCTTCTCCCCCTACTCCCTATCCCTCTCCCTATCCCTATCTACCCATTCCCACATGTTCTTGTATTGTTGATTTTGCATAAGGCAGATCTATATGTATTACCATGATAAGTGACCCTTGAGTTCTGAATTATTATCAAGAATGTTAATATCTGAGAAGAGATTCAATATCTATATTTGATTTTCCAACTATGCATTTCTGTTTGTCCAGCAAATGCATTTGACATTCTACCATTTGCTACAGATGTTTCTCAAATTTGATATGTATACAGTGTAGGATTGTGTGTGTGTGTGTATGTGCACGTATTTGGATAAAATCAGACAGAAGATGATATTATGCCAGGCTTTAATCCTTTCCAGCTGTCCTCTGATGGAAAAAGAGGTCTTTATATTCTCTTGAAGTTCAACAGGTGTTATTTGCTTGGGGTGTTTCCTTGGATTGCAAAAGTGTCTTAACCAGTAACATTGTGGAATGGTCTTAGATTCATGTTAAAATTTTAATGCGAGAGTATTGTTAGAGATATGTATATATCATATGGTTGTGAACAATATAAGTGTGATCTAATCAAACTGCTGTGTTTAAGAAAAAAAAAATTATTGTACCGTAATCAAATGAAAAAAAATTGAATTATGCTTTGATTATCATTATTTTCTATGAAAAGTATAGTTGATATAATAAAGATCTTATTTTTTAATCTATATGAACTGAAGGTATTTATATTTGTATACCATTATGAGTTGATGGTATTCGTGATCAGTGAGTGTTCAAGTGAAGATTAGGGGACTGCAACAATTGCAACAGATTGCAAAGCATTAAACCAACATTTCTGGGATTGTGCCATAAATAATCATGAAGACCAGTGATGTGCACATGTTTGTCTCATGATACCTTTTCTAATTTTATGTACACTCTGTGTTTTTTTCTTCTTCTTTTTTCTCTTTTTTTCTCTCTTATTTTTCATGAGTTACTGTTGGCACTCCTTTGACTATATCAGTGTATTGCTATTGATCATTATTATTATTATAATTATCATTATTATTATTATATTGTTACTTTTTGTCATTATCATCATCATCATCATTATCCATATGCTCATTATCATGATCATTACCACCTTCATCTTTTTTGTTGTTGAAAAACAAGGTTAAGTCAGATTTCAATACTAGTTTATTTAGCATTGTGTGCACATCATGTGAAGAATTCATGCGGAAATTGATAAAACAGTGAAGGGAAGTATACAAAAAGGTACGAATATGTCATTCTGCGAC
>NW_020871916.1:280138-308154 GCF_003789085.1 Penaeus vannamei
ACTCAATCATGGAGAAAAAAAATGGTACCGGACACATTAATTGTTATTCTATCCATGGTGGGAAATCTGTAAAGATTACGCATGCCCGGTCTGTAACTTCAGCCTAATATTGATATATCTATAATTGGTAATCTTGTTAGTGTATCATCTTGATCAGGATTTATTCCACGCGTCAGAATATCTTTTGCGTTGTTAAGTTAGCCATTGGTATTTGCACCTTTTTTTTTTTTTTTTTTCTAGATAGAAAATAGATTTCTTTTTTTTTTCTTTTTTTCTCTTCTTTTTGCCCGCAATCTTCTTCGATACATTTCGAGGTGACATGTCATGCCTGCGTCATATCAAATTTTACATTATTCAAGGTTGAAGATTTCCCTGCGTCGATAAATATGATCCTTCAGTATTACCTTTTATGTCTAGTTTTCTTCGAAATGGATTATCGTGTACTATAGAATCTATCACAGAAATTACCAACAACCTAACCTTGAGGATCTGTATTATTTGCAGAAGACAAACATGAAGCTTTCGGTCTGCTTTCGTGGTAAACTCTGACTTGCAGGGAATTCCAGTGAAGCGTATCGTGATCAGTGTAAAAAAAAAAAAAAAAAAAAAAAAAAAACTTGTACCTTACACTTTTGATGGTACAAATCCAATTATCAGCCTACCAGTTACAAAATTCTTGATTTCTTCTCTGGCTTGTCGAAATTATTATTACGAACTATAAATACATTTTCGTAGTTGCTATGGGATGGATAATGATACGTATATAAACAATTTTCTGCGTTTGTACATATAAAAGATAGGTAAGTAAAATGTTGACTGCAATCTTCTTTATCATTATCAATCTCTCTCCATTATCTCTCGTAGTAGAAAAAAACACAGTGCAAAAATTTGATATACTGAAAAGTAAGACTTTAGGCCTTAAGAGGAAGGGAATAGGCCTATAAGAAGGAGAAAGACGAAGCAACACGGCAAGCGAAGAGCAGGGAAGGAAACTTAAACGGAAGAGAAGGAGCGCGCGTGTGATGTTTCTAGCTGGGGATTCCAGACGAGTTTGGTAACTAAACCGTCTGATTTATGTATGCACCGTACTTTTGGGCACATGAAATGTTCGTGTGTTCCTTTTTCATTTCTTTTCGGTAAGGGCACACAATGCCTTAGGAGTGATTACTCTACACTATCTAAAGTTAAGGGCACACAATGCATTAGGAGTGATTACTCTTCACTATCAAAAGTTGACTGGTTTCCTATAACGAAATTCATCAGCTGACGACAGGTTTCTGTGCATCACTACAAGCACTTTATAAGAACCTTATTTTGACTGACTTAGAAGGCATTACATTGCGTCACCAACTTCTTTTCTGTACTCAGGATTTTTTTTTTAATATAGAAATATGCAATATTGTGAAAACCAAAATATATAATAGTTATTATCCTTGTCTGTATGTATTAACTAGCATGCACTGACGTATGCGGTACATGCAGCCTTAGTTAAGTTAAGCACAAATATAAATGTTACGAGCAATGCCAGTGCACATATTTGACCACAGAAATGCAAGGGCCTTGGCAATTATTAAATGATTAACGTAATGTTTACGAAAATTCCATGTTCTTCCTTGTATTTATGCCTACATAAACATATAAATAAATGTACACACACGTGCGAAGACACACACATTGTATAAATAAATAAATAAATAGATAAATGAATATATGTATATATATATATATATATATATATACATATATATATATATATATATATATATATAAGCAAATAGTATAACAGTGATTAGTGATTAATTTAAATAGATATACATGTGTGTATGTATGAGCGTGTGTATGTAGACAAGACGAGACTGCAACAGCCAAAGATGAAGTATGAAATGCGTTGAAGTGAGTCGACAAAATTGTAGTCTTGTGTGTTGAAAGGTAAGCGTGACACAGCACAGATCTTTTTTCTTTTTTCTTTTTTTCTTTGTTTTGTTTGGTGGGGGACTGGAAGGATAATGGTCCGTGCTTGTAAAAATGATTTCGTAAGATATGAACACATACACAAATAGATATATGTACAGATTGATAGATAGATTTAGGTCTATGGGAGTGCGTCTGCATTTTTTATCTTCTTTTGTTCTTTCTTTTTTGTGTGTGTAAGGACGGCAGTTGATAGATAAACGGAAATACGAGGTAGGTCAGGTCAGGTTGAAGAGTTGGCCAAGATAAGGGAGCAATCTGAGGACGTGGTAAGTGAAGAGGCTGTCTGCAGGAAAGAGGGAGACAGACAGTCAGACTGAATGAATGAATGAATGAATAACAGACAGACAGAAAGACAGACAGAGAGAGACAGATATGATTGAAATTGGACAGCCTATTTGCCACTGACAACTGAAGAGGTCATAGTGGATATACCCCAGGGCAAGGAGGCTATAAGTATATTCCTTGCCCCAGCGATATAGCATACTTATCCTGGGAGACGTGGTAATGCCATCACCGATCTCATACGGTCCAATATGTTTTAGTTGTGTTTACAAAGGAGCATGTCTACCGCCTTAGCAACAGTCCTGTCGTATTGATAGAGTTTAATGAATTCCTCCAAGGATGACTCGGCGCAGGATTCCCCCGAGCAAATAACCGCAAAATGTCCCTGGAAAATCCTTTATAACCAGAATCCAACCCTGCTGCTCCACGCAATCGTCTGCAGGCATTTGCTCGAAGCACATCCGAACTTCTGTCCCGAATTCTCCCTTCCAGCTGGTGAGTCGCTGCCTTGTTTGGTAATTTGGTATTTGTATTATTACTATTATTACTATTACTAGTAGTAGTAGTAGTAGTAGTAGTAGTAGTATTGTTGTTAATAATCGGAATACTATTATTATTATTATTATTATTTATTATTATTATTATTATTATTATTATTATTATTATTATTATTATTATTATTATTAATCGGAATACCTTCGCATAACCGATAGCTACGATTTTGGTAGGATATCGATGCCTTCCTCTCATTATCTATCATTCCAAATCTATCGAAATTCTGGTGCCCCCCCCCCTCCTCCTCATTAGCGATAATTTGGGCACCGACAGCAGGGGAGGGTATGGAAGGGGCCAGGGAAATTTGCGGGGGTAAAATATGAATCATAGACAGAGAATCAGACATTATATTGTATATTACTTTGAGCTGTGCCACCTCCTGAGGGCCTGGGAAGACAAGACTCCTCCAGGTATTCACGGCAGGATGGAGCTTATTATGACCGGCATTCAGGAGCGACCGATGCCGAATCTGCCGACGCCCTTCCCTGCCGAACACGGGGTGGATTGTCGGTTGTAGGGGGGGGGGGGGGGGGGAGGGGGACAGCAGCCATCCATGGGAAGGGGGAGTGCAGGGTCCACAGCCCCTGCTTTTGTCTTGATTGACCAATTTTCTGTTATTCATATTGCGTGTGGATCATCTACTGGTATCCAAAGCTGCTGATTGTGAAGAGGGATTTACGCAATAGATCATTTATAGGTCAAAATATTTCTATATATTCGTGTTGCTTATTATTTATGTGTATTTTCAACCAAATATTCATATTTCTAATTCCGTCTCCTTTTATATATGTAAATATTTATAAATAACATGGTTATATATGTATATATATATGTATATGTGTATATATAAATATATGTATATATATACATATTATATATATATATATATATATATATATATATATAATATACATAATATGTGTCTATAAATAAATTGGATGTACATGTGTCTGTTTATATATGCATATATATATATATATATTATATATATATATATATATATATATATATATATATATATATATATATATATATATATATATATATATATATATGAATGTGCGCATAAGTTAATGCAGTTTGTTAATCATGTTTTTTTTTTTCTCGGTCGGAGCAGACATGGCAAGAATCTCCCTCGCACTCGGGCTGCTGCTCCTGGTGGCGCTGGCGGCGACAGCGAGGCCGGACCCACCGCTCGGGTGAGTCAGGACACACACGCACAAATAAACACACACACACACACACACACAAATAAACACATACACTCACAAACATAAACATACACACACACACACACACACACATACACACACACAAACACACATAACATAAACAACACATACACCACAAATACAACACACACACACACATACACACAAGCACACAAACATACACGCACACACCTCACACACATACAAACACACGCAAACAAACACACATACCCACAAGAAAGGGAAAGAAATCAATAAAGACTGAGAATAAAATGCATATAAATATGCTGTCCCATCTTTTCAGGGAATTCCCCCGGGAATGGAGGTTGTCCGCAAATTTGCACGTTTGAATACAACCCCGTCTGCGGGAGTGACGGCCAACGGTATAGCAACCCTTGCCAGCTGCGGGTGGCCATGTGCTTAAACCCAAGACTCACTGAATCGCCTGGGCCATGTAAGGAGAGACTGAGATTCTGATGTTTTTAGTTTGGTATAGCTTAAGTTTACTGTTTTTCTCTTTCTTTCTCTCTCTCTGTTTATATGTCTGTCTTTCCGTGCCTCTGTCTCACTCATTCACACACTCACTCACTCTCACTCTCTCTCTCTTCTCTCTCTCCTCTCTCTCTCTCTCTCTCTCTCTCTCTCTCTCTCTCTCTCTCTCTCTCTCTCTCTCTCTCTCTCTCTCTCTGATAATAAAATTAACCTAAAAAATATTTCTAAGGTAATACCTGTAAAACAGGCTTCTATATAAACATGTATGGGGGATTGCATGAATGGCGCTGATATATGTATATTCGTCTCCTCTGCCATTTCGTTCCACAGTCTTGACTATTGTACCAAGAATAACCGCTTGTAGAGGTCAGGCCAAGCAAACCACACTTGTATTTGGTTGACTTTTGGATAAGTGAAAGAGTGGAACCGCCAGTGGAGAGTTGCAGAGATTGCCAACAGGTGCAGTTCGAGTACCCCTTGAACTTTCTTCACCACGCACAACCCGTTCACTTGATCCACCTCCTCGCTGAGGTTTTAAGAGGTTGTAATGCTCCAGGTCTTGTATTCTGATGTCTTGGGAGTCTCTGTTTTTTTCTGGACCGTGTCAAGAAGGTGCAAGTTGGATTAGGGGGCACTGAGACCATGAAGAGGGTGCTCTATGGCGCATCGGACCTCTTAGTGTAAGGGAGGGCTTGTAAGTCGAACGATCGTTACCCTTCTAGTAGTCCTGGTCATCTCCTCGACGTGACCTGTGAACGTCGTGACCCGTGTACGTTATGCTGCTGTTGATTTTGATGCCTAGCAGTGAGGTCGAGTCTCACTGATTCGACTGACATTCTTGCCAGTTGCTACGTGCACGTGAAGCTCAATTTACAACCTTCAAACAGACATTCTAGATTACTGGGCCTAAGATGAGGCCCTGCGGTACGCCAGCACTCAAAGGGTACTTGTCTGATATGTTTCCACTGACTGCGAGTGTAGAGTCTTTCCGTACAAAGTCTAAGAAAGTAATTACCGTCTACAGGTAATATGACACATGTGGTCGAAAGTCCAGGTAGGGGTTTGGGTTTTTTTGCGTGACAAGAAATTATTTGATGCTCAGTAAATGGTGGTTATCGAGAATGAAGAATGAATTATCTTTTTGAGGATTTTCTTAACTTCCACGAGAGGGGATAGCGGTTTATAATGTGGATTTATGTTGCTCTCTCTCACTCTCACCTTTTCTCTATCTGTCTCGCTCGCTCACGAATCAGCCGCTCTCTATATTTCCTCTTTACAGTTAAAATCGGCAATTGAAAATATGAGATGGAATAGATTAATGAATGAGAAGTCAGAGGAAGAAGGAGTCAAATATTGGATGAGATTTTTTTAACCTAAAACCCTGTTATCTTTGCAAATTCCAGGTAACTGAAGATGGATCAAGCCGAGACCCTGTTTCACTTCCGTCGTTATTTCTCTCTTTTTTCTTTCTTTTTCTCTCTCTTCGATCTTTTTTCTTTCCTTTTCTCTCTCTTCGATCCTCCCTCCCCTCGAAGTCCTTCACCCCTCCCCTCCCTCCATGCCCTAACTCAACTCCAGACTCTACCCAGCGCGGTCTTCGAAAAGGTATTCTAATCAATCTGAAAAAAAATAAGTTGAATATAATTTGATAGGTAAATATATGAATAATAGAATAAAAGAAAAATAAATAAATATGTAAACATACAAAAGAATAAATAAATTGTGGAAACTATCTATTCCCAACCCTGATATAATGGAAGTATTGTATATTTCCTTATTGTAGCCATTAAAACGAATTATTTTCTGATAAACTGATTGGATCCTGTACTGTCGTTTTCCTTACCCTTACACGATAGAATTTTCAAAATGAGGAAGAAATCGTATGAGTGAAAGAAAAGAAAGATCGATGGAAAATCATTCATGTATATACGTATTTTAAAAATATGTTTGACTGACTTCGACTATTTTAATTATTTGGAAGGCGAAAAGGGGTGAGTAGACATGCAGATAGATCAACAAAGAAAATATATGGTCATACAGGTGAGCAGGCAGATATAGATACAAATAGTAATAATGTCTAAACACACTCGACTGCTAAAACTCCAGCTATTGTCATTTTTTCCCCGACCTCATAGCATATTCTATATAAGTTTGGTTCATTTAGCGTTACATGATAAATTTAAAAAGTTATCACCTTGCTTTTATATATTGCACCCCTCCTCTCCTCCTCAGCGCCATCTATTGAACGAACGCCGCCCTACATCGTCCCTCACTCTCCTTTCCTTATTTTTAAATTTTCCAAAACGTAAACAAACAGTGCAGGGACGAGGACGGACAGATGATGTAGAGGCTGCAATTTTTTTTGGTTTATTGGACATTTTGGACATGAATGGCATGGATGGAAAGAGGAGGAAACAGGGAATATAGGTAATGATGATCTAGAATTATAAGGAAAAGAAGAGAGAAGGAGAATGGGTGTATTATTATTGATTCAGCGGTTTGAAAATCTATTTTGTATAAGAGTATTATTTTGGAATCATGGAATCGGAATATTACTTATCAGAAATTGTCTTCGTTATGTTTTGTTGATAATTGTTGAGAATATTGCTAGTAGATATGAATAGCCCCATAGTCATAAATTAGATAAGTGAATAAGGAGAAAATAAATAAATGGGGGTAAATCTGAAAGAAAACAAGGATAGGGCAATTTAATCTCCAATTTAAGTATGTTATTATATGCTTCTGACTCTTATTCAAATTGGGCTTTGGTTGGCAAAGGAACCTTATTTCAGGTTTGTCCAGGCAATATGAAACATTTTTTTACCTTGGATATTTATTATCATAGAAGGGGTCCAAGCCACAATTTGTCGAATATAGGCCTGTGTAGGGTGAAGTACAGAGGCCAATCATATCATTGCTTCATGCTTTCTGATCTAAATAAATATTAATTTCACATCCTTTATTACTTAGTGTATTACTGTTTTGGTGCATATTTTTTAAGGCACATCATCCACTGGCTTTGTGCCATTTGGGTGGCCTGCAGCTGTACTCCAGCAAAGACCAACAACCCTTGATCTTGTACATTATAGCAAGACAGAATTTATAGACTTCTCCATTAAATTATCATGACACAAGGAAGTATTTTGACAGAATAAATATGCAAGGAGACCTTGACAACCAGTATTATGAGTCATCACAAATCACAGCAAGTTTCCAGTTCCTCTTTATAGACCACAGTAATATAGGTACGAGAAAAGAGTTGGGTTAAAGTTTACGAAAAAAAAATTAATTACATGACAAACAAAATAAAAATAATGAGCTCGATACTACATGTATAAACCACCCCAAAAATCACCGTACAAACCAAAAACCTTCCTCTCCCCTTACCAATCATTGTATATTTCCTTAGCCTCGGACAACCCTCCAATCACAGTTTCCCCTTGGCCAGTGCAGTTTTTTTTAAATATTTTAACCCAAAGTTGTTTTCATGGCTAGGTGTCGTATAAACTTTAATGTATATATTTTTTTCTGTTTTATGAAGCACCTCAAAAATCATGAGTATAGATGTAGTAGTGAGAAGACTATTTAAAATTACTATCTGTTTTTTATTTATTAGATTATTAAGTATAATTTTATACTTGAATACAATATAGATAGCACTGAATTATTAGAAGACTGCATAGGACAAAACTTTACAAGTCATTGCATCACATTGCAGTGAAATAGGAGACTGCAGCTAAGAAATCACGCAAACTCAAGACACAAACTATTTAAATCAAGTAAAAACAAAATGGAAGTATTGGCAAGGATACCAAAAAAGAATATTAATCACAAAACACTAATACTTCAAACAGAAAATTGGATGATAACCTAACAAGACTTAAATTGCACCTACTCATATTGAAAATGGAACCTGATCCGCCATGCATGTAATGCTCTTCTGCCCAAAATTGAACTCCTACAGAACCAAAATAACAAAAGCATTAAGTAGAATAAAAATCCATAATTTTACCATGGTTTTATTACTTACAGGGAGAAATCATCCACCAGCTAAGAGGTACTACTTGCAGAGACATGTGAAGATATTCCTGCAAAAACAGACCATTACTGATGTCATGTGAAAACCTCAGATAAAAAAAAAGAGGTTACTAGAAATACAGACCAAAAGTTTAAAATCCGTTAAGAGAAGGTATGAAGAAATGTTGAGTACATACATGTTTAAGTAACCACACTCACACACACACACACACACACACACACCACACTCACACTACACACACACACACACACACACACACATCCACACACACACAACTCTCTCTCTCTCTCTCCTCTCTCTCTCTCTCTCTTCTCTCTCTCTCTCTCTCTCTCTCTCTTTCTCTCTCTCTCTCTCTTCTCTCTCTCGTCTCTCTCTCTCTCTCTCTCTCTCTCTCTCTCTCTCTCTCTCTCTGCAATTGTTGTACAGATTTTCTTTTCCCAATTTTTATTCTGTACTTGACCATTTTTGTTATTCATGTTTAAGAGGTTTGTCATGACAGGGGTTGTCATTCACTTGCTATTAATTACTTTTTTACTTGCCAAGGATTCTTACTAACTGTTCTGGTAACCTGTTGTTTCTTATTAGTGTAATAATTGGATAATTTTTGTATCTTTAATTTTTGAAAAGTTGGCTAGAGTATGGTGAAGAAAACTACTTTATTAGTGAGAGAAGGAATTCACTTTTTTTGTCCATACCAGAAATGACCAAATTTTTATGATAGATTATTAGCCTATCCTGCTATCCATTCTTCAGCTTTTCATCTGTCAATTTTTTAGAATTAATTTAAAAAAAAAATCATCATTAGGTTCTCTGCCAAAGAAAATAACTATGCTTCTTCTTTGTGTAACTTGTGGGTAACGGAATAGCAAGGAAATAGAAAATTATCTACATGCGCATTAGATTATTGGTTTTTTTTTTTTCTTTTCTTTTCTTTTCTTTCCTTTTCTTTTTTTTTTTAGTATCAATATGGAAGAAAGATAGAATTTATAATTTTTTTTTATATTATTATTTATTATGAATTTTTGAAATATTGTTTACTTATGTTGTGTTTTCCATGTTTTGTTGTAATGATAAATTTAATTAAAAATTAAATATTATTGCGATTATGTTCATTATTGTTATTATTGTTGTTGTTGTTTTATTATTATTTATTTTAATTATTATTTATTATTATTATTATTATTATTATTATATTATTGTTGTTGTTAAATTAGTATTGTTATATAGTATTATTGTTATAGATTAGTTTAAGTGGTTGAATATAGTATTAAGAATAATATTGAACTCTTTACAGATCAATTTTTAATGAAGAGTTATCAGTATGTCGATATATGCAACTCTATTTGTAAGTGGATTCTAATATCTTTTTATATTAGTAAATGTCCCAATTATTCTGTACTCTTTATTACTTGTATTTATATAAATTTAGGTATTAACTTTAATTTTCTTTATTTCAGTATAACGGGCATAAAGCAAGCTGTTGCCATCGTTTGATTAGTTTAACAGCTCATGAGCTTAAAGTGATTTAAATAAAGGTTTATCATCTAAAATCAATAGATGATTTATGTTACTTAAAACAGTTAATTTTTTTTATACTGATAGATTAAAAGTGAAATGTAAGTTTTATATTAGCTTCCAGTAACAAGTAGGTAATATGAGTTTAATTTATTTTCCTCAAGTCACAATGTATGAGTAAATATGATGTATATTTTAGATATAGGACTAATAATTATTGCTATCCTGTATGATGTTATTTATAGTTAACCAAGAATGGTGAGTTTTGTGAATAAGTAAAATCAGCAAGTGGTGTTATAAGTGTAGTACTGAGTGAATGTGTAAGATATTTGATAAAGTGTGAAGTGACTGTTCGCCTTAATTAATGGGTGTGTGTAAGTGTTCTGCCGAGAGTTCAGGAGTCGCGTTCGGCAGGAGATGATTGTATCACATGTATCGTCACTACATCTTTGAGGTATCGTATAAGATTAGAAGAGGAGGTATCCAGGAGTATGGCGGCTCCACTTTTAAAGTGGAGTTCGTTGCAGGTCTCACAAGAGGTATAGCATCAGTGATAGTCCACCTCGTGTTTCTTGCTGTTGATTTGGGAATATATAGAGAGCAAAGTGATGATTGTATGGTGTAGATTTCACAGGAGGCTTATTGAATGGCATAGTTCAGGCTCAATGTTCCACTACTAATTCCACGCACGTTGCACCACAATTTGTTATTAGCTCAATTGGAAAATAGACTAAGGATACACGCTAGGGTGAGAGAAGTTTCAAGGGTGTACGCGCCTTTTAACCAAATCTTTCAAAGTCTTTGTGGGTTGAAGATGAGTGATCATTTGATGAATCGTATAGGTCATAATCTGTGCGGTGTTACAGAACTGCTATATGATGTGTGGATAAATCATTCTATATGTTGAATAATGTATTAACCTCAATATTGCTATGTTAGGAAACACATAAAGTTGATTCGTATGCTGACTCTTCTTATAGTTGTACGATATAATAGTGTTGGCAGGAGATATCTAAGAACTTACTCGAAAGTGGTTGTTAAGAAGCACATGCGACTGATCGATTACTTATGCTCACTCACAATACCTCCTTAGTCATCGAAAGTGTACTATTCATGCTGCGAAAATGATGTCTTGTTGTAGTAATTTCAGAGCTCACGGGGCTGTTCCTGGAAGCCATATACGTCTTTCCATCAACTGGTGAGATACTATAAATGATATAATGACTTGGCGAGTGATCTGTGGGAAAGCCGTAGTATCGCTACCTTCTATATTGTATTATATTTGAGATCAAGTGCTCATTGAGATTATTCCAATAAGGAACAAATTGATGGTATACAACATTATTGGCTGAACATCATTCAGGAAATAAAGTATTAGGTAAGTATGCCATCTTGAGAGTGTGATGCATCCTTTTCATGGTAATATGAGCATTCAATTACAGTGAGTATATAACACATAGAAAGTCCAGTTTAACTGGAGTGAGAAGAATTACTTTTAGTGGATTTTATTTTGTATGCTAGCAATCTTTAATACTAGAGGAGATGAAGTTAGCAGCTAGAGGGATCGATGAAATCACATTATGCTGTTAGGCAGTTGCATAGTGTAGATAATTGAGATGCGGCGAATGTAATCTGATTCAATTGCAAGAGTTTCGTAAAGCCCACGGAACCATAAATCATCATCGTATGAACTCTATAATACCATTCTTTTTCTGCAATACCTAAGCTAACTTCACATCATGCAAGATAGTATTATTGAATGCTAAGAGAGAATTTGAGGCTTTTTGTGGACCAGCCCTCAAATGAGAAAGATATCTTTACTGTCATTAAAAGTTTTCATGTTTAGACGAGACAGGATTTATTGTGCCTTTTGATATTGTACAGACTTCTTCAGATATGCACCTGTTATGTAAAATCAGGTACAGTGATTATTTATTGTCATACAGACCGTAGGGTCACAGCACAAAAAGAGAAACAACTTGTGTATTGATTAAGATTCAAGTCATTATTCTAATTCCGTAATGGCAGAACAGTAGACTATCCCAGCATACTTAGGGATAATTCCGGAGAATTAAACTGTAGGGGTAAAGAAATTTTGAAGAGTCTGGTTTCTTCTATGCTTGCACAGAGGTGCATCACATAAAGATTAGGAATAAGGTAAGAGAATAGGATGATAGCCAAAGATTGTATTAGATTACTCAGGAAGTTATGTACAGATGCTAAGTAATTGGAATTGAGTGTCAACAACAATGTGATAGGAAATAGTATCGTAGTTCATTATAAACCTATTCAGAGACAGAACGCAATTCAGTTAAGTCCATTGTGAGTTCAGGAATGATTGGCCAGTGAATATCTCAAAATATTTCCCTAGTTAGAATACAGTTCCAATAAATTTACAAATTATAGTAAAGAGAGAAAAGAGAGGCTGCTGTAAAGTGCGAGGTTGGTTAGTAATATTTACATAGATTTAGCCCCATAATGGATGTAACATTTAGAGTAGTTTTGGACTATAAGAAGATATATTAATTACAAATTGTGCTCTTACATAGTGACTGAGATATACGTAGTATGTTTATAAGAGTTTGGATGGAGGGTAAATGAAGCTCTGATCCAGATAATGTAAATCTTATCAACATAGGCTAGAGGATTAGCAAATCTCAGCCAAATTTATCATGTATATATAGATATTACTTGATATCGTTACCAATCCTATATTTAAGATAAATATATATATATAGAGTTATAGCATGTTGAGATAAGTAGTGATGTACTGATATCATAGTGATAATATTCGGATGCTTTCTAGTCTATCTCTTTAGATTTGTGTAGGATCATACTTGGTATGAGTAGAAGCGATATAGGTAAAAGAAACATAGACATTATCAAAGTGAGAGATAACCAACACACTAATAATTGAGACCTCGCCTAAGGAAAGATTTAGAATTGGTGATGTCATTTGAATACCAAGCAGCCGAAATTAATAGATATCTGTCAGTTGGATAATGACAGTGAATGATAAGATACATAAATAACTAAACTAATGATATGATGGAAATTAAAATATACCTATTATAGATGCCTGATCGTAATTTCAAATAGATGTGTGTCGATAAAGACTATAAAGGTGACTTAAGAGTCTTTTTGAAGTATATGATAGTGATAGTATAATAATTCGCATAAAATAGATTTAATATCCAAAGATAGAATATATAACTAATATATTATTAAAATGGTACATATATATATGAAATAATAAACAATTATACCATTAAGAAATAAAGTATGTATAATATATAGATAGGACCAATAACTAATAATAACATAATATAATAATTATACATATAGTTAGTAGATTTAATTAATTGATTCCAATAGAGATGTCAATAAATATACAGGAGACCGGACTCATCTAATAAATAATCGACATACTAAATCATGAGAATATACAATATGAGATAATGATAATAATGGATTGGATCGATAATAACTCTTAGACATACAGAGATAATAACTTGCATAGTTTAGAATGTACAACAGTATTAAATAGAGAGAGGAGCGGTAAATGATTATTAGCTATACGATATAAGGTAAGAATCAGACAGCTATGCTGAGTCAGGCCTCTATTCAATAAAGCAGCGCTGTGCTGTTGGACAACGCAAGTAAACTATGAGAGACACCTGAAAGGCGTGTGAACCACTCCGAAGATGTTTGGGATATCCATTAAATAGAAAGAACACCATTGGGAGAGGACGCTAGAAGAGAATTGCTTATGGATAGATAGGTAAAGGGACTTAATAAGGAAGTATAAATATTGATGTAGTACCACATGTGATATGAGTCTAGCCTCACGCAAGAAGTGGTGGAGTGCGAAGACGTGAGAATATCATTGACATATCTTCTATATGCTCTTGGTGCCTGACATCATATTGAGAGTGACGGATTTATGTTGGCACAATATCCTTTCAGATTCATCAGATGTACTGCCGCGAGCTCATGAACGAAGTCATACAGGGATCGAGAAACCATGCCTGTTCGAGTCGATTCGTGATCGTGCACTAGCCGGTTTCTCCAGATTAGATATGAGCATCTGCAATGTCCATCTTTTCAGTGAGAGAAATCTCATACTGGGGTAGAGCAGCACATATTCTTGCTGATATATTTGCGGATCTAACATCTACTGTGCATATCAAGTACGAGTTCTCCTGGAAGCCGCGATGAGACGCTTACACACCGAAATGACTCTCTATTTACTCTGCGAGCTATCAGTTGGAGAAAGAGGATTATTCTTCTCTTGTGAGAGATAGCCAAGTATATAGCGTTGGTACTATGTAAAATCATGATACCACTTGTGTAGAAGAGACGCGAGTGGTCAGGCGTATCCCATCAGCCAGGATCATTTAGCGATATATTATGTAATGGCAAAGGTTGATCTGGAAGGTCATCGAAAACCCACACTGGAGAGAAAGCCTTTCAGATGTAGCTGTTAGTAATCGTTTCTTATCAATATTCGAGAGCAGCGCGATATATAGCAGAGCATCTTCAGTTCATCAGTACGTCGAGGGAGAGCAGTCTGCATTTCACACGAATTCTATTTGAGTTGAGTGCATGAAGTTTTGTGACGTCTTAAGCAGGAACTCGATAGACACAACAGCACACATGAACTTTATAGCATCGACTGCAATTCATCGATGAAGATGTGAGTGCGAGAGGAACGATGGAGAGGAGCTGCTCAAATTCATACATCTGTATAGGATATCCGCTTAACGCAGATGATATAAATGCGAGAGTACATTCTCCATCTGTATGATATTTTGCTGAGAATAATTAAGGATATACCTCTGTAGTGAATGGCTGCACTCGGCCGGGTACCGTCTGACTGAGAAGCTCACCTACGGACATTAGCTGGACGTCACGCACGTCACACAAACTCACATCTTATACTATTTCGCATAAACGTATCTCAATCGTGCATCAATGACTCCACTGTCATACTTCCAACAGCATAACCACTGCCACAGAGAGATCTAGCGCAGAAACCACTGTAATATAATATTGTTTTCTGAATATCTTTTTTCTTACATATTTCCTTGTATCTGAATTTAATATTAGAGCAAAAAATCTGTAATTAATCTTGGCTTTTTCATCTTTATAACAATAACAGGAAAATTGGAATGTCAAAATGCTCAAGCTCCGGAAACTCCTGTTGCTCTCACTAAAACATACCAAAGCTCAAAGTTTCTGACACCCGATTATCTGTTTATAAAAAAAATCCAGTTATATATCAATCCAGACAGACGCGAGAAAACTCATATACAAGATTGAGAGATAAATCTGTCGCTCGTCTATACTTGTCAGAAGTCTGTGTTTTAGTCTTATTCCATTTCTTAAACCACTATCAGGTATTTCCACGCAGTAATGGTATCAAAAATTCATCACATTCACAACAACATATTATCGCATATATTTATAGTTATTGTGTTATATTTTTATTAATTAAATCTATCTCACTTCTAGTACTATAATCTATCTATTACTATATCTTAATCTAATCTATATACTATATAATATATCTAATGTAATATATATTAATATATAATATATATATATATATATATATATATAATAACTATAAATATTATATATAATATCAATATATATATTTTATGTAATGATTATAATAGTTTAATGTATATATATATATATATATAAACATTAACTATAGCATGTGTGTATGACTATAATATATTTAACTATATAATATATATATATATATATATATATAATTATTATATATATGTATTAATATATATATATATAATATATAAATATATATTATAATATAATATATATATAAATATGTGTGTGTGTAGTGTGTGTGTTAATAATATTGTTGAGTTATGTTTATTTTGTGTGTGATTGGATGTGTTGTAGTTGATGTGTGATGGTATCTCTTTTTCCCAGACAAAACCTGGGTGGATCTGCGGAAGCCATGATGCGAAACCAGGAGTGAGGAGGAAGGAGAGAAGAGATATTCGTATGACTAAGATTAACTATGGAGTTTGAGAGCATATATTTATTGTAAGCAGCACACACACACACTACACCTAGTCATAGGTTTATAATAAGGATAGTGAGTAATGGATAGTAGGTATATTGTACTGCTATGCCCTAGGTATACTATATTATATTTATATATTTATTGACACACATCATGTAATTTGTATTATATATACCTACATACATACATATATATATTAATATGTATATAAATATAATATATAGATATATCTATAACAGATATAGATAGATAGATAGATAGATAGATAGATTGATAGACAGAGAGATAGATATAAATATAAACAAATACCAATTTAAAAATTTTGATACATTTACCAATACCAAGAAGAAATGGAATAAGACTAAAACACAGACTTCTGACAAGTATAGACACACATATTTACCAAATCTTATATGAGTTATTTTCTCTGTCATATATATAACTGGATTTTTTATAAACAGAAAATGTGTCAAACTTTGAGCTTTGGTATGTCTTAAGAGAGCAACAGGAGTTTCCAGCTTGAGATTTTGACATTCCAATTTCCTTACTGTATAAAATTAAAAAGCCAAAAAAATTACAGATTTTTTTGTCTAATATCAAATCAGATACAAGGAATATGAAAGAAAAAAGATATTCAGAAAACAATAATTTATTACAGTTCCTCGCAATCTCTGTTTTCAGGGTTATCTTTGAATATACATAATCATAACATAACTTTATCAAAAATAAAAAGATATATCAAATTCCTAATTCACCTTTCACAGGCAAACCATCAGCCATTCACTACAGAGGCTTATCCTTAATTCATCAGCAAAATTATCACAGAGTAAAATTTTTGGCATATCTTTCATCTTTTAGCAGGAAGCCCTTACTGTGTTGTTGAATTAGACCTTCAGTGTCCTCCCACTCACTTTATGATACTTGCATGCTTTTTCATGTGTGTCTTTCGAGTTCCTGCACGAGCAAACGTCATGTCACAATAATAGCATTTGTATGGCTTCTCACCAGTATGGTACCTAAGGTGCTCTGTCAAATGGTGTCTGAATTTAAAAGAACGATTACACAGCTCACACTGAAAAGGCTTCTCTCCAGTGTGAGTTCTTCGATGACCTTCCAGATCAACCTTTGCCACAAATGCCTTGGGGCAGAGGTCGCACTTGAATGCCCTATCTCCAAAGTGTCTCTTCATATGTACATGTCTACTTGCTTCATGTCGGAAACTTTTCCCGCAAACGCTGCAGGTAAAGGGTCTTTCTTTGGTGTGTAAGCGCTTATGGGCTTCCAGGCTGTACTTATATGCAAAGTATTTACCGCAATAATCACAAAGAAATGGGCGCTCACCAGTATGAATTCTCATGTGGACTTCCATGTTACTCTTCTTGGAAAAGGCTTTATTGCACACCGAACATGAAAATGGTTTCTCACCTGTATGACTTCGTTCATGAGCTTGGAGTACACTATGGAACTTGAAGGTACGGCCACAATACCTACATTTCAATGACCTAGAATGTGAAGATTGAATGATTTCCTCCTCTTCCACTAATTCTTGCTTGAGGCTAGATTCATCACTTGGATCCTCAATTTTTATTCCTTCTATTAAAGTCCCTTTATTTCTATTTCCCTCTAACATCTCTTCTACGTCCTCTTCAATGGGTTCTTCTTTAATGGATATCCCAAACCCTTGGAGGTTACAGTTCATTCTCTGATTTTCTTGGTTCTCACAGGTTTTATGGTGGCCTGCGAGGTCTGACTTCTTTCGAAAGTATTTACCACAATCTCTGCATTCATATGGCAGTTCCCCTGTGTGGCATCTCATATGTACCTTGCGATGGGTCGCTGAAATGAATCTCTTTGGACACATTTTACACTTGAAAGGTTTTACACCAGTATGTTTTCTATAATGTACCTTTAAAATGAATTTCTTTGGAAATATTTTTTTGCATTTATTACACTCATACTCCAAAGACCTGTCTATGGTCTTTGACACACATCTATTTGAAATTACATCAGCATCTATAATAGGTATACCACAGTGATGTTTTGATAAGAATATTTCCTGTTGGAATGACTCACCACACTTTTTGCATATATGTGGGTATCTACTTGAATGCTGCTTTACATGCTTCCTCAGGTCACTTCTAAAGGTGAATGAAGCCCAACATATGTCACAATGATATGGATCACTATCCCTGCTTACTAATTTATTTCTAAAAGGTGTTCGATCGTCTGGAATATCATGACTTTGTAAATGGGCTGAAGATTTGCTATTCTCTACTGCCTTTAAATGTTGTAAAGATTTACAATCCTGACAGACTTCATTACCCTCCCCAAACTCTTTACACACGTAAACTTTGTCACAGTAAGAGCATTTTTGTAATAATACTTCTTTAAGTTCCAAACTCTCAAATGTTACATCTATGGGGCCTGATTTCCTAACAACAGCACTTTTTACAGCAGCCTCTTTCCTTTCATTGTAATTATTGGACTGTTCTAACTGGGTTGAAATTTTTGAGTTTTCACTGGCAATCACTTCTGTCACAATGACTTTCTGATGGTCTGTCTCTGATAGGTTATAATGAACACTACTTTCTCTATCATTGTTGTTGACACTCAATTCCAGTACTGCATCCGCAATAACTTCCTGAGAATCTAACCAATCTTTGGCTATCTCTTCCTCTTCCTTTTTAATATGGATGCTACCCTCTTGTGTCAAGCAAGAAGGAAGGCCAGACTCTTCAATTTTTTCCCCATTGACAGTATTCTGGGCATTCCCTGTAGCTGGGGATGTTACTGTTCTGACATCCTTATCCATTCTGCCATTCACGGAACTAGAAATGACTTGAATCTTTTCCATACACAGTTTTTTCTCTTTTGTGCTGTGACTGGTCTGATGATCAATTAAATCACTAGTACCTGATTTACATAACAGGTCATAATCTGAAGAAGTCTGTACAATATCAAAGGCACATAATCCTGTCTCGTCTAAACATGAAACTTTAATGACAGTAAGTTCTTTCTCATTTGATGGCTGGTCCACAAAAAGCTCAATTCTCTCTTTAGCATTCAATAATACATTATCTTGCATGATGTGAGTTAGCTTAGGTATTGCAGAAGTGGTATTTGGTTCAGTGAGGGATGTGTATGGCTTCCGTGGCTTTACGAACGCTTGCACTTTTGCATGATACATTGCAGCATCTATATTCACATTGCAACCTGCCTTTACGTGTGATTTCAGGTGTTTCTTCAGGCTAATAGCCCTCGTAAAAGATGCAGAACAAAATTTACACACAAAAGGATGTTCTCCAGTGTGGCTCCTCATGTGTTCTGTAAGATGACTCTTCACCATGAAAGATGCATCACACTCAGTGCAACTGTATGGTCTGTATCCTGAATGAGTGCGCATATGAATGAATAATGAAGCACGGTAGCGATAGGCTTTCCCACAGACACTGCAGCTATATTTAGTCTCACCAGTGTGGATTGCTGTATGGCTTTCCAGGACAGCCCGAGTCTTGAAAATTTTACCACAGATTTCGCACATGAAAGGCCTTTCGTTAGAGTGACTTTCCATGTGCATTCTTAACCCCTGAGTAGTCTTGAATTTCTTGCCACACATTTTGCACACATGAGATCGATCGTCACTATGTGTTTCCTTATGAATATTGAGGTTATACTTTTTATAGAATGATTTTCCACACTCATTGCAGCTGTAACACCGCACAGGATTATGTACATTACGTTCATGATCATTCTTCGAACCCAAAGACTTGAAAGATTTGGTGCAAAGGGCACACTTGAAACTCTTTCCCCTGCGTGATCCTTGTCTTTTTCCATTGAGCAAAACATTGTGGTTGGTGCGTGGGAATGAGTGGACATTGGCTGAACTGCATCCTACCTCCCTGTGATCTACCCACTCATCCTTGCTCTCTAACTGTTTTCCACAATCACAGCAAGAAAAGGGTGGACTATCACTGTGCTTCCTCTTGTGAGCCTGCAACAAACTCCACCTTTTAAAAGTGGAGCCGCACTCTTCACATGTGTACCTCTTCTCTATATCTTTCGATTCAAGAGTTGTGTAGTACATGTGATCATCTCTCCTGCCGACGGATGCCGACTCTGCAGAACACTTTATACAACACCCATTATTAAGGGAACAGCACTTTTCACACTTTATCATATCTTCCCCTTCCTCAGTCTCCTTATCAACACCACTCTGCTGATTTTTATTACCAACATTTTCCATTTTGGTTAAATAGGGTACAATAATTTGGTCCTATATCTAAAATATACATTCATATTACCTACATGTGACTTGAGGAAAATAAATTAAACTCACATTACCTACTTGTTACTGGAAAGCTAGATACTTACATTCCTTTTAATCTCAGGTTAATTAACTGTTTTAAGTAACATAAACATCTCTATTGATTTTAGATTTGTAACCTTGATTTTCACTTTTAAGCTCATGAGCTTTAAACTTCAACGATGTCAACAGCTTACTTAGCCGCATCTGAAATAAAGAAAATGAAAGTTATAGATTTATAAAATACAAGTAAAGGTACAGAATAATTGGACATTACTAATAAAGGATTAGATTTCCCTACAAATAGAGTTGGATATCACATACTGACAACTCTCATTAAGAAATTGATCTGAAGAGTCAATATACTTCAACACTAACACTAACACGAATACTAATACTAACAATAATAATAATAATAATAATAACAATAACAATAAATAATAATAATAATAATAATAATAACAATAACAATAATCGCAATAATAATAATTTTTATCATTTTTATTATCATTCTCACAAAAACATGGAAAACACATAGTAAAAATATTCAAAAGATTTATATAAAATAATAATAAAAACAAAATCTATTCCCCTTATCTTCTTCCATGTGATACTAAAAAGAAAAGAAAAAGGAAAGAAAGAAAAGAAAAGAAGAAAAAAATCTAATGCAGCCTGTTGATAATTTTCTATTTCCTTGCTATTCCATTACCCACAAGTTTACAAAAGAAGAAGCATAGTTATTTTCTTTGGCAGAGACCTAATGATGATTTTATTTTCTTTAAATTAATTCTAAAAAAATGACAGATGAAAAGCTGAAGAATGGGATATCAGGATAGGCTAATAATTCTATCATAAAAATTTGGTCATTTCTGGTATGGACAAAAAAGTGAATTCCTTCTCTCACTAATAAAGTAGTTTTCTTCACCATACTCTAGCCAACTTTCCAAAAATTAAAGATACAAAAATTATCCAATTATTACACTTATAAGAAACAACAGGTTACCAGAACTGTTAGTAAGAATCCTTGGCAATTAAAAAAGTAATTAATAGCAAGTGAATGACAACCCCTGGGGATAAGAATACAGAGCATAACAAACCTCTTAAACATGAATAACAAAAATGGTCAAGTACAGAATAAAAAATTGGGAAAGAAAAATCTGTACAACAATTGCAAAAGAGAGAGAGAGAGAGAGAGAGAGAGAGAGAGAGAGAGAGAGAGAGAGAGAGAGAGAGAGAGAGAGAGAGAGAGAGAGAGAGAGAGAGAGAGAGAGAGAGAGAAGTGGTGTGTGTTGTGTGTGTGTGTGTGTGTGTGTGTGTGTGTGTGTGTGTGAGTGTGGTGTGTGTGTGTATGAGTTACTTAAACATGTATGTACTCAACATTTCTTCATACCTTCTCTTAACGGATTTTAAACTTTTGGTCTGTATTTCTAGTAACTTCTTTTTTTTTATTTGAGGTTTTCACATGACATCAGTAATGGTTTGTTTTTGCAGGAATATCTTCACATGTCTCTGCAAGTAGTACCTCTTAGCTGGTGGATGATTTCTCCCTGTAAGTAATAAAACCATGGTAAAATTATGGATTTTTATTCTACTTAATGCTTTTGTTATTTTGGTTCTGTAGGAGTTAAATTTTGGGCAGAAGAACATTACATGCATGGCGGATCAGGTTCCATTTTCAATATGAGTAGGTGCAATTTAAGTCTTGTTAGCTTATCATCTGATTTTCTGTTTGAAGTCTTAGTGTTATGTGATTAATATTCTTTTTTGGTATCCTTGCCAATACTTCCATTTTGTTTTTACTTGATTTAAATAGTTTGTGTCTTGAGTTTGCGTGATTTCTTAGCTGCAGTCTCCTATTTCATTGCAATGTGATGCAATGACTTGTAAAGTTTTGTCCTGTGCAGTCTTCTAATAATTCAGTGCTATCTATATTGTATTCAAGTATAAAATTATACTTAATAATCTAATAATAAAAAAACGGATAGTAATTTTAAATAGTCTTCTCACTACTACATCTATACTCATGATTATTGAGGTGCTTCATAAACAAGAAAAAATATATATTTAAGTTATAATGACCCTACAGACTGCCACTAGCTATGAAACAACTTTGGGTTAAAATATTTAAAAAACTTGCACTGCCAAGGGGAAACTGTGATTGGAGGGTTGTCGAGGCTAAGGAAATAACATGATTGGTAAGGGGAAAGGAAGGTTTTTTGGTTTTGTACGGTGATTTTTGGGGTGGTTTATACATGTGAGTATCGAGCTCATTATTTTTTTTTGTTTGTCATGTAATTAATTTTTTTTTTTCGTAAACTTTAACCCAACTCTTTTCTCGTACCTATATTACTGTGGTCTATAAAGAGGAACTGGAAACTTGCTGTGATTTGTGATGACTCAATAATGGTTTGTCAAGGCCTCTTTGCATATTTATTCTGCCAAAATACTTCCTTGTGTCATGATAATTCAATGGAGGTCTATTAATTCTGTCTTGCTATAATGTACAAGATCAAGGGTTGTTGGTCTTTGCTGGAGTACAGCTGCAGGCCACCCAAATGGCACAAAGCCAGTGGATGATGTGCCTTAAAAAATATGCACCAAAAACAGTAATACACTAAGTAATAAAGGATGTGAAATTAATACTTATTTAGATAAAGAAAGCATGAAGCAATGATATGATTGGCCTCTGTGCTCCACCCTACACAGGCCTATATTCGACAAATTGTGGCTTGGACCCCTTCTATGATAATAAATATCCAAGTTAAAAAAAGTTTCATCTTGCCTGGACAAACCTGAAATAAGGTTCTTTGCCAACCAAAGCCCAATTTCAATAAAAGTCAGAAGCATATAATAACTGACTTAAATTGGAGATTAAATTGCCTTATCCTTATTTCTTTCAGATTTACACCCATTTATTTATTCTATCTTTATTCACTTATCTAATTTATGACTATGGTATTCCTATCTAGCAATATTCTAACAATTATCGAACAAAATATAATAAGACAATTTCTGATAATATTCCGATTCCATGATTCCAAATAATACTCTTATACAAAATACATTTTCAAACCGCTGAATCAATAATAATACACCCATTCTCCTTCTCTCTTCTTTTTCCTTAAAATTCTAGATCTTCATTACCTATATTCCCTGTTTCCTCCTCTTTCCATCCGTGCCATTTATGTCCAAAATGTCCAATAAACCAAAAAAATTGCAGCCTCTACATCGTCTGTCCGTCCTCGTCCCTGCACTGTTTGTTTACGTTTTGGAAAATTTAAAAATAAGGAAAGGAGAGTGAGGGACGATTTAGGGCGGCGTTCGTTCAACAGATGGCGCTGAGGAGGAGAGGAGGGAAGCAATATATAAAAGCAAGGTGATAACTTTTTAAATTTATCATGTAACGTTAAATGAACCAAACATATAGAATATACTATGAGGTCGAAAAAAAGACTTAATAGCTGGAGTTTTAGCAGTCGAGAGTGTGTTTAGACATTATTACTATTTGTATCTATATCTACCTGCTCACCTGTATGACCGTTATATTTTCTTTTTGTTGATCTATCTGCATGTCTACTTACCCTTTTCGCCTTCCAAATAATTAAAATAGTCGAAGTCAGTCAAACATATTTTTAAAATACGTATATACATGAAAGATTTTCCATCGATCTTTCTTTTCTTTCACTCATACGATTTCTTCCTCATTTTGAAAATTCTATCGTGTAAGGGTAAGGAAAACGACAGTACAGGATCCAATCGGTTTATCAGAAAATAATTCGTTTTAATGGCTACAATAAGGAAATATACAATACTTCCATTATATCAGGGTTGGGAATAGATAGTTTCCACAATTTATTTATTCTTTTGTATGTTTACATATTTATTTATTCTTTATTTTTCTTTTATTCCATTATTCATATATTTACCTATCAAATTATATTTAACTCTTTTTTTTTCAGATTGATTAGAATACCTTTTCGAAGACCGCGCTGGGTAGAGTCTGAAGTTGAGTTAAGGCATGGAGGGAGGGGGGGGGTGAAGGACTTCGAGGGGGAGGGGGGAGGGATCGAAGAGAGAAGGAAAAAGAAAGAAAAAAGATCGAAGAGAGAGAAAAATAAAGAAAAAAAGAGAGAAATAACGACGAAAGTCAAACAGGGTCTCGTCTTGATCCATCTTCAGTTACCTGGAATTTGCAAAGATAACAGGGTTTTTAGGTTAAAAAAATCTCATCCAATATTTGACTCCTTCTTCTTCTGACTTCATTCATTAATCTATTTCCATCTCATATTTTCAATTGCCGATTTTAACTGTAAAGAGGAAATATAGAGAGCGGCTGATTCGTGAGCGAGCGAGACAGATAGAAAAGGGCGAGAGTGAGAGAGAGCAACATAAATCCACATTATAAAACCGTTATCTCCTCTCGTTGAAGTTAAGAAAACCTCAAAAGGATAATTATTTTCATTCTTCGATAACCACCATTTACTGAGCATCAAATAATTTCTTGTCACGCAAAATAGGCCGGCTCTAGACCTGCCCAAACCCCTACCTGGACTTTCGACCACATGTGTCATGTTACCTGTAAACGGTAATTGCTTTCTTAGACTTTGTACGGAAGGGCTCAACACTCGCAGTCAGTGGAAACAGATACAAGTACCCTTTGAGTGCTGGCGTACCACAGGGCCTTATCTTAGGCCCCAGTAATCTAGAATGTCTGTTTGAAGAATTGTAAATTGANGATGTCGAAGTGTTAACAGGTGAGCGCGAGGGCGGGACCTGAGCGCGCGCGCGCGCGCCTCTTCCGCTCTTGCTCCGCGCCTGCGCTTGGTGTCTGACACACACACACACATACACACACACACACACACACACACACACACACACACAACACAACAACACACACACACACACACACACACACACACACACATTATATATATATATATATATATATATATTATATATTATATATATATATATATATATATTTGTGTGGATTTTGCATACGTAATTGCGCCCCCCCCCGCCCCCCTTGACAACCCCTGAAATGTATCAGACTTTTGGAAACAGAAAAAGGCGGTTAACGGTGACTGGAATTAGCGCGAACGGACATGCAGAGAGTGTCTTGTGTCATCTGTTATCTGTTATCTTTGTAATCTGTCGAGTGTTTTGCTTTTCCTTTTCAGGATCAGTATTTGCAAAGGTAATGAATTTTAACAGAATGATACGTAAAAGTGGGAGGAGCAACAGAGGAGTGATAGAGAAGAACGAAAAAAGGGAAGAAGGAAAAAATGACGAAGAAGAGAAAAGCAGGGAGAAAGAAAATAAT
This sequence comes from Penaeus vannamei, assembly GCF_003789085.1. Classification (NCBI taxonomy): domain Eukaryota; kingdom Metazoa; phylum Arthropoda; class Malacostraca; order Decapoda; family Penaeidae; genus Penaeus; species Penaeus vannamei. The sequence goes on from NW_020871916.1 coordinate 305,894, forward strand.
AGAATAAAAAATTAAGGAAAAGATGATAGAGAATATAATAAACACTGAAACAGATGAAGATTCAAGGTATACAGAAAAAAGTGTAATGGCCAAGAGGAAGAAAAAATGGAGGAAATAGGAAAGAAAGAGACAGATTCGGAGGAAAAGGAAAGGAAACTAATAAACTGATAATAATAAGAAAATCAAATAAAGAAGAAGAGAGAGAAGAGCGAAATAGAAAGAAAAGACGAAACGGAATCAGTATCGCTCTGTTATAACATCTCGTCAGAAACGCATAAGGCATAAAATGTCGTTTTATACCAATGGGATGAGGGCCTTCCGACCATCAGCGGAGCCCGCCGTCGCCCGCGCAACGGAGGAGGACGGGCGCTCCCAAAGCCCTTTTGTCGTTTTGTTGTTTCACCTGGGAATGGGTATTTTGGATTTGTGGCGAGGGGGGGGTGACGGATTATGATCTCTGTGTGTCGTCTGTCTCTCTCTCTGTCTCTTGTCTGTCTGTCTGTCTGTCTGTCTGTTCTCTCTCTCTCTTCCTCTCTCTCTCTCTCTCTCTCTCTTCTCTCTCTCCTCTCTCTCTCTCTCTCTCTCTCTCCTCTCTCTCTCTCTCTCTCTCTCTCTCCTCCTCTCCTCTCCTCCCTCCCTCCCTCCCCTCTCCTCTCCTCTCTTCAGCTTCATTGTTTCTCGGATCACTGCCCTCACTGTCCAGCGTTCTGCCATTGTTGCGCAAATAAATTAACAAAATTTATAGTATTTAAAAGCGAGGACCGAAAATGGAGCTTTGGCTTGGAAATGGCACATGAGGGGGGAGAGGGAGAAAGGGGGAGATGGGAGGAGAGATGGAGAGAAGAAGGAGGGATGGAGGGAGATAGATAGATTAGATTAGAGAGAGAGAGTGGAGGGAGGGAGGGTGAAAGATAATAGATAGATAGAGGGAAGAGGGAGAGAGAGAGATGAGAGAGAGAGATGAGACGGAGAGAGAGAGAGAGGAGCAGAGAGAGAGAGAGAGAGAGAGAGAGAGAGAGAGAGAGAGAGAGAGAGAGAGAAGGGAGGAGATGAGAGAAGAGAGGGAGAGAGGAGAGAGAGAGAGAGAGAGAGAGAGAGAGGAGGAGAGGAGAGAGAGAGAGAGAGAGAGAGAGATGAGATGAGGAAGAGAGAGAGAGAGAGAGACGAGAGAGATGAGAGAGAGAGGAGAGAGAGGAGGGTGCGTGAGCGAATGTATGGAGGCATGGGTAAGTGAGTGGGAGGAAGGAAGAACGAGAGAGAGAGAGAGATGGAGGAGAGAGAGAGAGAGAGAGGAGAGGACGAGAGAAGGAGAGAGAGGGAGAGAGAGAGGAGAGAGAGAGGAGAGGGGGAGGAAGGGGGAGAGAGAAAGAATAAAGAGAGAAAGTGAGTAAGATCACGAGCGAGAGAGAGAGAGAGAGAGACGCAAGGTAAATTGACCCCTTTTGTTAGAAGTAATAAAGGCGGGAGTATCTAGAGCGAAGGAAGGGTGGGGGGTATAACCACTACTGCAGAAGGGACGCTGCACGCGCTAATGAGCCGTATGTAAGAAGTGAATAGAGGCGTCAGTGGTAAAGCTAGCCGGGGTTGCCGCTTCTCTATATGATCCTTGCCCAGCCCGAGTGGGTCCTGCCCCCCCCCCCTCCCATGGGCCCCGCCATCCCGCACCTTCCCGCCTGCTTCCTGCTGCTGCTGCTGCTGCTGTTTCTTGCTGCTGTTGGGAGGCCTTGCTGTTAGTCCTCCAGCTGTGCTCTTTTTTCTTCTTCTCTTTTTTCCCCCATTTTTTTCTTACTTTTATTGTGTCTTGCACCATTTTTTTTTTTTTTTTTTTTAAGTATGAACGCTTTTTGTTGCTTCTTTGGCTGGATGTCATGCGATTCCCTCCACTCTCCCGCTGCCACCGGGATGCTCCTGATAATCACCCCAACGAAAATAATAACAGAAAATGATTCAGATGATGATTTCGATAATGGGAAGTCTATGCAAACGAGAACAATCTGCAGGGGATCCAAATCACGTGATAAGATTCCTAGTTTTCGCTAATCGCCTGAACCGCCGATTCAAGGTCAGAGGAACTAAAGGGAGAAGAGTGTGTGATGAGAGACCTTGCAAGGGCGTCAGGCTGGCTCGGCGGAGTTATCAAGTGTATTTATGTTGAGTTTATCGCCTTTTGGGTCTTCGGGGCAAATGCAAGGCTGTTGATAAACTTTCCTTTTCTTCTTGTTTAAGAAACGCTCTTTTGACGTTTCTCTTTTCTTTCTTTC